>OY992539.1:19695700-19958200 GCA_963921195.1 Pegoplata infirma | reverse complement strand
TGTTTCAAACAGCACACAACAATCACGCAAACTCACGAAACAAAAATTACTCACGCACGCTCACGCATGAAACTATTTTTTATAAACATGCGCTCTCACGAGTAAAAATAAATTTCACTCACGATCACTCGTGATTCACGCGAAAAATTCGTGTAACGCGCGCATCTCTAGTTCCTTTGATGTGATCTATTTATATCAATTGCATCTTATCAGATTTATTATATCCGAGATTTGTCCCCAATTTCGAAATCTCATAAGATACTATTACTGATCAGATCAATTGGTGACAAATCTCGGGTCTAATAGATCTGATCAGATATTATGGATATAATTAGATCTTAAAAGATCAGCCAGATATACTAGAAATTTGGCTTAAAAACGTTTTATAACAAGTAGAAAAATTAAATTCGACTTGGTCGAATCTATGAATACCCTCCACAATGTTATCTGATAGTAATTTTCTAAAAAAAATTTCCAAAAATTGCATTACAAATTTTTGATTAGAAATATGTATATTATTTTGAGTCAAACTTTCTTTTAATCAATCAAATTTTTTTGAGTGTAAAATTTTTTTTACTGTCAACATTTTTTTGAGTCTGCCATTTCATTAAAAAAAAAAAAAAAAATTATAATGTGTACCATTTTTTTTGAGTGTAAATATTTTTTTAGTGTACAATTTCTTTGAGTAACAAATTACTTTGTAAAATAGTTTTGTTGTTTTATACCTATATGTAATACAAAAAAAAAACTATTTCACATATTTTCCTCTTTTTTTATTACCATCCTCTTCTTTAAAAACCAAAAACAAATTAACATTCAATCATACACATACTTTATTTGATTTTTTTCCCGTTACATACAGTTACACTAACAATAACAAAACAATAACAAATATTTACTTGTCTAACAACTAAACTGCACCCCACGACAAGAAAACAAACAACAACAAGTTTTACAAAACTGGTATTTCACCATGCTTTTAAAACTTGTTTAACGAGTTTTCAACAGTTTAAGGTGAAACAAATCTGAAATTCAGTGCTTTGCTTATAACTTTTGAACCACTGAACCGATTTTGCTGAGATTCAAAACAAAACAGCCTTGGGGAACGACAAATATATATGCTAAGCTTCAGCCCCCTCAGAATTGTCTTTCGAAAGTTATAGTGGTTTTAATCTTGTAAATTCGAAAAATACCCTTGCCGAAATTTACTCTTTTGCTCATAACTTTTGAACCACTGGACCGATTTTGCTGGATTGCAATACCAACCTGACCCGGTAAATGGAGAACATATATGTCAAACTTCAGGAGCCTCCGTAAAGTCTTTCAAAAGTTAGCGTGTTTTCAACGGACAGACAGACAGACAGACAGACAGACAGACAGACAGACAGACAGACAGACAGACAGACAGACAGACAGACAGACAGACAGACAGACAGACAGACAGACAGACAGACAGACAGACAGACAGACAGACAGACAGACAGACAGACAGACAGACAGACAGACAGACAGACAGACAGACAGACAGACAGACAGACAGACAGACAGACAGACAGACAGACAGACAGACAGACAGACAGACAGACAGACAGACAGACAGACAGACAGACAGACAGACAGACAGACAGACAGACAGACAGACAGACAGACAGACAGACAGACAGACAGACAGACAGACAGACAGACAGACAGACAGACAGACAGACAGACAGACAGACAGACAGACAGACAGACAGACAGACAGACAGACAGACAGACAGACAGACAGACAGACAGACAGACAGACAGACAGACAGACAGACAGACAGACAGACAGACAGACAGACAGACAGACAGACAGACAGACAGACAGACAGACAGACAGACAGACAGACAGACAGACAGACAGACAGACAGACAGACAGACAGACAGACAGACAGACAGACAGACAGACAGACAGACAGACAGACAGACAGACAGACAGACAGACAGACAGACAGACAGACAGACAGACAGACAGACAGACAGACAGACAGACAGACAGACAGACAGACAGACAGACAGACAGACAGACAGACAGACAGACAGACAGACAGACAGACAGACAGACAGACAGACAGACAGACAGACAGACAGACAGACAGACAGACAGACAGACAGACAGACAGACAGACAGACAGACAGACAGACAGACAGACAGACAGACAGACAGACAGACAGACAGACAGACAGACAGACAGACAGACAGACAGACAGACAGACAGACAGACAGACAGACAGACAGACAGACAGACAGACAGACAGACAGACAGACAGACAGACAGACAGACAGACAGACAGACAGACAGACAGACAGACAGACAGACAGACAGACAGACAGACAGACAGACAGACAGACAGACAGACAGACAGACAGACAGACAGACAGACAGACAGACAGACAGACAGACAGACAGACAGACAGACAGACAGACAGACAGACAGACAGACAGACAGACAGACAGACAGACAGACAGACAGACAGACAGACAGACAGACAGACAGACAGACAGACAGACAGACAGACAGACAGACAGACAGACAGACAGACAGACAGACAGACAGACAGACAGACAGACAGACAGACAGACAGACAGACAGACAGACAGACAGACAGACAGACAGACAGACAGACAGACAGACAGACAGACAGACAGACAGACAGACAGACAGACAGACAGACAGACAGACAGACAGACAGACAGACAGACAGACAGACAGACAGACAGACAGACAGACAGACAGACAGACAGACAGACAGACAGACAGACAGACAGACAGACAGACAGACAGACAGACAGACAGACAGACAGACAGACAGACAGACAGACAGACAGACAGACAGACAGACAGACAGACAGACAGACAGACAGACAGACAGACAGACAGACAGACAGACAGACAGACAGACAGACAGACAGACAGACAGACAGACAGACAGACAGACAGACAGACAGACAGACAGACAGACAGACAGACAGACAGACAGACAGACAGACAGACAGACAGACAGACAGACAGACAGACAGACAGACAGACAGACAGACAGACAGACAGACAGACAGACAGACAGACAGACAGACAGACAGACAGACAGACAGACAGACAGACAGACAGACAGACAGACAGACAGACAGACAGACAGACAGACAGACAGACAGACAGACAGACAGACAGACAGACAGACAGACAGACAGACAGACAGACAGACAGACAGACAGACAGACAGACAGACAGACAGACAGACAGACAGACAGACAGACAGACAGACAGACAGACAGACAGACAGACAGACAGACAGACAGACAGACAGACAGACAGACAGACAGACAGACAGACAGACAGACAGACAGACAGACAGACAGACAGACAGACAGACAGACAGACAGACAGACAGACAGACAGACAGACAGACAGACAGACAGACAGACAGACAGACAGACAGACAGACAGACAGACAGACAGACAGACAGACAGACAGACAGACAGACAGACAGACAGACAGACAGACAGACAGACAGACAGACAGACAGACAGACAGACAGACAGACAGACAGACAGACAGACAGACAGACAGACAGACAGACAGACAGACAGACAGACAGACAGACAGACAGACAGACAGACAGACAGACAGACAGACAGACAGACAGACAGACAGACAGACAGACAGACAGACAGACAGACAGACAGACAGACAGACAGACAGACAGACAGACAGACAGACAGACAGACAGACAGACAGACAGACAGACAGACAGACAGACAGACAGACAGACAGACAGACAGACAGACAGACAGACAGACAGACAGACAGACAGACAGACAGACAGACAGACAGACAGACAGACAGACAGACAGACAGACAGACAGACAGACAGACAGACAGACAGACAGACAGACAGACAGACAGACAGACAGACAGACAGACAGACAGACAGACAGACAGACAGACAGACAGACAGACAGACAGACAGACAGACAGACAGACAGACAGACAGACAGACAGACAGACAGACAGACAGACAGACAGACAGACAGACAGACAGACAGACAGACAGACAGACAGACAGACAGACAGACAGACAGACAGACAGACAGACAGACAGACAGACAGACAGACAGACAGACAGACAGACAGACAGACAGACAGACAGACAGACAGACAGACAGACAGACAGACAGACAGACAGACAGACAGACAGACAGACAGACAGACAGACAGACAGACAGACAGACAGACAGACAGACAGACAGACAGACAGACAGACAGACAGACAGACAGACAGACAGACAGACAGACAGACAGACAGACAGACAGACAGACAGACAGACAGACAGACAGACAGACAGACAGACAGACAGACAGACAGACAGACAGACAGACAGACAGACAGACAGACAGACAGACAGACAGACAGACAGACAGACAGACAGACAGACAGACAGACAGACAGACAGACAGACAGACAGACAGACAGACAGACAGACAGACAGACAGACAGACAGACAGACAGACAGACAGACAGACAGACAGACAGACAGACAGACAGACAGACAGACAGACAGACAGACAGACAGACAGACAGACAGACAGACAGACAGACAGACAGACAGACAGACAGACAGACAGACAGACAGACAGACAGACAGACAGACAGACAGACAGACAGACAGACAGACAGACAGACAGACAGACAGACAGACAGACAGACAGACAGACAGACAGACAGACAGACAGACAGACAGACAGACAGACAGACAGACAGACAGACAGACAGACAGACAGACAGACAGACAGACAGACAGACAGACAGACAGACAGACAGACAGACAGACAGACAGACAGACAGACAGACAGACAGACAGACAGACAGACAGACAGACAGACAGACAGACAGACAGACAGACAGACAGACAGACAGACAGACAGACAGACAGACAGACAGACAGACAGACAGACAGACAGACAGACAGACAGACAGACAGACAGACAGACAGACAGACAGACAGACAGACAGACAGACAGACAGACAGACAGACAGACAGACAGACAGACAGACAGACAGACAGACAGACAGACAGACAGACAGACAGACAGACAGACAGACAGACAGACAGACAGACAGACAGACAGACAGACAGACAGACAGACAGACAGACAGACAGACAGACAGACAGACAGACAGACAGACAGACAGACAGACAGACAGACAGACAGACAGACAGACAGACAGACAGACAGACAGACAGACAGACAGACAGACAGACAGACAGACAGACAGACAGACAGACAGACAGACAGACAGACAGACAGACAGACAGACAGACAGACAGACAGACAGACAGACAGACAGACAGACAGACAGACAGACAGACAGACAGACAGACAGACAGACAGACAGACAGACAGACAGACAGACAGACAGACAGACAGACAGACAGACAGACAGACAGACAGACAGACAGACAGACAGACAGACAGACAGACAGACAGACAGACAGACAGACAGACAGACAGACAGACAGACAGACAGACAGACAGACAGACAGACAGACAGACAGACAGACAGACAGACAGACAGACAGACAGACAGACAGACAGACAGACAGACAGACAGACAGACAGACAGACAGACAGACAGACAGACAGACAGACAGACAGACAGACAGACAGACAGACAGACAGACAGACAGACAGACAGACAGACAGACAGACAGACAGACAGACAGACAGACAGACAGACAGACAGACAGACAGACAGACAGACAGACAGACAGACAGACAGACAGACAGACAGACAGACAGACAGACAGACAGACAGACAGACAGACAGACAGACAGACAGACAGACAGACAGACAGACAGACAGACAGACAGACAGACAGACAGACAGACAGACAGACAGACAGACAGACAGACAGACAGACAGACAGACAGACAGACAGACAGACAGACAGACAGACAGACAGACAGACAGACAGACAGACAGACAGACAGACAGACAGACAGACAGACAGACAGACAGACAGACAGACAGACAGACAGACAGACAGACAGACAGACAGACAGACAGACAGACAGACAGACAGACAGACAGACAGACAGACAGACAGACAGACAGACAGACAGACAGACAGACAGACAGACAGACAGACAGACAGACAGACAGACAGACAGACAGACAGACAGACAGACAGACAGACAGACAGACAGACAGACAGACAGACAGACAGACAGACAGACAGACAGACAGACAGACAGACAGACAGACAGACAGACAGACAGACAGACAGACAGACAGACAGACAGACAGACAGACAGACAGACAGACAGACAGACAGACAGACAGACAGACAGACAGACAGACAGACAGACAGACAGACAGACAGACAGACAGACAGACAGACAGACAGACAGACAGACAGACAGACAGACAGACAGACAGACAGACAGACAGACAGACAGACAGACAGACAGACAGACAGACAGACAGACAGACAGACAGACAGACAGACAGACAGACAGACAGACAGACAGACAGACAGACAGACAGACAGACAGACAGACAGACAGACAGACAGACAGACAGACAGACAGACAGACAGACAGACAGACAGACAGACAGACAGACAGACAGACAGACAGACAGACAGACAGACAGACAGACAGACAGACAGACAGACAGACAGACAGACAGACAGACAGACAGACAGACAGACAGACAGACAGACAGACAGACAGACAGACAGACAGACAGACAGACAGACAGACAGACAGACAGACAGACAGACAGACAGACAGACAGACAGACAGACAGACAGACAGACAGACAGACAGACAGACAGACAGACAGACAGACAGACAGACAGACAGACAGACAGACAGACAGACAGACAGACAGACAGACAGACAGACAGACAGACAGACAGACAGACAGACAGACAGACAGACAGACAGACAGACAGACAGACAGACAGACAGACAGACAGACAGACAGACAGACAGACAGACAGACAGACAGACAGACAGACAGACAGACAGACAGACAGACAGACAGACAGACAGACAGACAGACAGACAGACAGACAGACAGACAGACAGACAGACAGACAGACAGACAGACAGACAGACAGACAGACAGACAGACAGACAGACAGACAGACAGACAGACAGACAGACAGACAGACAGACAGACAGACAGACAGACAGACAGACAGACAGACAGACAGACAGACAGACAGACAGACAGACAGACAGACAGACAGACAGACAGACAGACAGACAGACAGACAGACAGACAGACAGACAGACAGACAGACAGACAGACAGACAGACAGACAGACAGACAGACAGACAGACAGACAGACAGACAGACAGACAGACAGACAGACAGACAGACAGACAGACAGACAGACAGACAGACAGACAGACAGACAGACAGACAGACAGACAGACAGACAGACAGACAGACAGACAGACAGACAGACAGACAGACAGACAGACAGACAGACAGACAGACAGACAGACAGACAGACAGACAGACAGACAGACAGACAGACAGACAGACAGACAGACAGACAGACAGACAGACAGACAGACAGACAGACAGACAGACAGACAGACAGACAGACAGACAGACAGACAGACAGACAGACAGACAGACAGACAGACAGACAGACAGACAGACAGACAGACAGACAGACAGACAGACAGACAGACAGACAGACAGACAGACAGACAGACAGACAGACAGACAGACAGACAGACAGACAGACAGACAGACAGACAGACAGACAGACAGACAGACAGACAGACAGACAGACAGACAGACAGACAGACAGACAGACAGACAGACAGACAGACAGACAGACAGACAGACAGACAGACAGACAGACAGACAGACAGACAGACAGACAGACAGACAGACAGACAGACAGACAGACAGACAGACAGACAGACAGACAGACAGACAGACAGACAGACAGACAGACAGACAGACAGACAGACAGACAGACAGACAGACAGACAGACAGACAGACAGACAGACAGACAGACAGACAGACAGACAGACAGACAGACAGACAGACAGACAGACAGACAGACAGACAGACAGACAGACAGACAGACAGACAGACAGACAGACAGACAGACAGACAGACAGACAGACAGACAGACAGACAGACAGACAGACAGACAGACAGACAGACAGACAGACAGACAGACAGACAGACAGACAGACAGACAGACAGACAGACAGACAGACAGACAGACAGACAGACAGACAGACAGACAGACAGACAGACAGACAGACAGACAGACAGACAGACAGACAGACAGACAGACAGACAGACAGACAGACAGACAGACAGACAGACAGACAGACAGACAGACAGACAGACAGACAGACAGACAGACAGACAGACAGACAGACAGACAGACAGACAGACAGACAGACAGACAGACAGACAGACAGACAGACAGACAGACAGACAGACAGACAGACAGACAGACAGACAGACAGACAGACAGACAGACAGACAGACAGACAGACAGACAGACAGACAGACAGACAGACAGACAGACAGACAGACAGACAGACAGACAGACAGACAGACAGACAGACAGACAGACAGACAGACAGACAGACAGACAGACAGACAGACAGACAGACAGACAGACAGACAGACAGACAGACAGACAGACAGACAGACAGACAGACAGACAGACAGACAGACAGACAGACAGACAGACAGACAGACAGACAGACAGACAGACAGACAGACAGACAGACAGACAGACAGACAGACAGACAGACAGACAGACAGACTGACAGACAGACAGACAGACAGACAGACAGACAGACAGACAGACAGACAGACAGACAGACAGACAGACAGACAGACAGACAGACAGACAGACAGACAGACAGACAGACAGACAGACAGACAGACAGACAGACAGACAGACAGACAGACAGACAGACAGACAGACAGACAGACAGACAGACAGACAGACAGACAGACAGACAGACAGACAGACAGACAGACAGACAGACAGACAGACAGACAGACAGACAGACAGACAGACAGACAGACAGACAGACAGACAGACAGACAGACAGACAGACAGACAGACAGACAGACAGACAGACAGACAGACAGACAGACAGACAGACAGACAGACAGACAGACAGACAGACAGACAGACAGACAGGACAGACAGACAGACAGACAGACAGACAGACAGACAGACAGACAGACAGACAGACAGACAGACAGACAGACAGACAGACAGACAGACAGACAGACAGACAGACAGACAGACAGACAGACAGACAGACAGACAGACAGACAGACAGACAGACAGACAGACAGACAGACAGACAGACAGACAGACAGACAGACAGACAGACAGACAGACAGACAGACAGACAGACAGACAGACAGACAGACAGACAGACAGACAGACAGACAGACAGACAGACAGACAGACAGACAGACAGACAGACAGACAGACAGACAGACAGACAGACAGACAGACAGACAGACAGACAGACAGACAGACAGACAGACAGACAGACAGACAGACAGACAGACAGACAGACAGACAGACAGACAGACAGACAGACAGACAGACAGACAGACAGACAGACAGACAGACAGACAGACAGACAGACAGACAGACAGACAGACAGACAGACAGACAGACAGACAGACAGACAGACAGACAGACAGACAGACAGACAGACAGACAGACAGACAGACAGACAGACAGACAGACAGACAGACAGACAGACAGACAGACAGACAGACAGACAGACAGACAGACAGACAGACAGACAGACAGACAGACAGACAGACAGACAGACAGACAGACAGACAGACAGACAGACAGACAGACAGACAGACAGACAGACAGACAGACAGACAGACAGACAGACAGACAGACAGACAGACAGACAGACAGACAGACAGACAGACAGACAGACAGACAGACAGACAGACAGACAGACAGACAGACAGACAGACAGACAGACAGACAGACAGACAGACAGACAGACAGACAGACAGACAGACAGACAGACAGACAGACAGACAGACAGACAGACAGACAGACAGACAGACAGACAGACAGACAGACAGACAGACAGACAGACAGACAGACAGACAGACAGACAGACAGACAGACAGACAGACAGACAGACAGACAGACAGACAGACAGACAGACAGACAGACAGACAGACAGACAGACAGACAGACAGACAGACAGACAGACAGACAGACAGACAGACAGACAGACAGACAGACAGACAGACAGACAGACAGACAGACAGACAGACAGACAGACAGACAGACAGACAGACAGACAGACAGACAGACAGACAGACAGACAGACAGACAGACAGACAGACAGACAGACAGACAGACAGACAGACAGACAGACAGACAGACAGACAGACAGACAGACAGACAGACAGACAGACAGACAGACAGACAGACAGACAGACAGACAGACAGACAGACAGACAGACAGACAGACAGACAGACAGACAGACAGACAGACAGACAGACAGACAGACAGACAGACAGACAGACAGACAGACAGACAGACAGACAGACAGACAGACAGACAGACAGACAGACAGACAGACAGACAGACAGACAGACAGACAGACAGACAGACAGACAGACAGACAGACAGACAGACAGACAGACAGACAGACAGACAGACAGACAGACAGACAGACAGACAGACAGACAGACAGACAGACAGACAGACAGACAGACAGACAGACAGACAGACAGACAGACAGACAGACAGACAGACAGACAGACAGACAGACAGACAGACAGACAGACAGACAGACAGACAACAGACAGACAGACAGACAGACAGACAGACAGACAGACAGACAGACAGACAGACAGACAGACAGACAGACAGACAGACAGACAGACAGACAGACAGACAGACAGACAGACAGACAGACAGACAGACAGACAGACAGACAGACAGACAGACAGACAGACAGACAGACAGACAGACAGACAGACAGACAGACAGACAGACAGACAGACAGACAGACAGACAGACAGACAGACAGACAGACAGACAGACAGACAGACAGACAGACAGACAGACAGACAGACAGACAGACAGACAGACAGACAGACAGACAGACAGACAGACAGACAGACAGACAGACAGACAGACAGACAGACAGACAGACAGACAGACAGACAGACAGACAGACAGACAGACAGACAGACAGACAGACAGACAGACAGACAGACAGACAGACAGACAGACAGACAGACAGACAGACAGACAGACAGACAGACAGACAGACAGACAGACAGACAGACAGACAGACAGACAGACAGACAGACAGACAGACAGACAGACAGACAGACAGACAGACAGACAGACAGACAGACAGACAGACAGACAGACAGACAGACAGACAGACAGACAGACAGACAGACAGACAGACAGACAGACAGACAGACAGACAGACAGACAGACAGACAGACAGACAGACAGACAGACAGACAGACAGACAGACAGACAGACAGACAGACAGACAGACAGACAGACAGACAGACAGACAGACAGACAGACAGACAGACAGACAGACAGACAGACAGACAGACAGACAGACAGACAGACAGACAGACAGACAGACAGACAGACAGACAGACAGACAGACAGACAGACAGACAGACAGACAGACAGACAGACAGACAGACAGACAGACAGACAGACAGACAGACAGACAGACAGACAGACAGACAGACAGACAGACAGACAGACAGACAGACAGACAGACAGACAGACAGACAGACAGACAGACAGACAGACAGACAGACAGACAGACAGACAGACAGACAGACAGACAGACAGACAGACAGACAGACAGACAGACAGACAGACAGACAGACAGACAGACAGACAGACAGACAGACAGACAGACAGACAGACAGACAGACAGACAGACAGACAGACAGACAGACAGACAGACAGACAGACAGACAGACAGACAGACAGACAGACAGACAGACAGACAGACAGACAGACAGACAGACAGACAGACAGACAGACAGACAGACAGACAGACAGACAGACAGACAGACAGACAGACAGACAGACAGACAGACAGACAGACAGACAGACAGACAGACAGACAGACAGACAGACAGACAGACAGACAGACAGACAGACAGACAGACAGACAGACAGACAGACAGACAGACAGACAGACAGACAGACAGACAGACAGACAGACAGACAGACAGACAGACAGACAGACAGACAGACAGACAGACAGACAGACAGACAGACAGACAGACAGACAGACAGACAGACAGACAGACAGACAGACAGACAGACAGACAGACAGACAGACAGACAGACAGACAGACAGACAGACAGACAGACAGACAGACAGACAGACAGACAGACAGACAGACAGACAGACAGACAGACAGACAGACAGACAGACAGACAGACAGACAGACAGACAGACAGACAGACAGACAGACAGACAGACAGACAGACAGACAGACAGACAGACAGACAGACAGACAGACAGACAGACAGACGGACGGACGGACGGACGGACATCGCTAGATCGACTTAAAATCGATCAAGGATCATGAATATATATACTTTATGGGGTCCTAGACCAATATTTCGATGTGTTACAAACGGAATGACAAACTTATATATACCCTCTATCACTAGAGTGGAGGGTATAAAAAGGTTTGCCACCTTATGAAAAAATAAGGGCTTTCGGGAAAATCTGTATAAAAGCCGACCTAGCTGGAATTTTGCCGAACGAAAAAATACAGGTCAGCTTAATTTTGATAGAGACTATTATCTATGATTTTGGCCGTCGTAAGTATATAGATATATCTCCATATAAACTACCCCAACCATTATACATTTTTGACAAAAACGAACTTAACGAAGCCGAATTCGAACACCATTAAACAGGCCTTCAAAAAACCTTTCGATCTGTATAAAATATTCATATAGTTTCTTTTGAAGTAATGCGAAAAATCCTCAAAAAAAGGAAAAAATCACATTTTTCCCCTCCCCTTTGAGCTGCTAAATATGACATTGGGCAGTTAAAAATAAGTAAGTCTTATTTTCCTCCCGTCTTTGCCATATACAAGTTTCAGGAGAATCGGTACACTCAAAATAATTCTACAGTAAAAAGTTTAGTAAGTGATATTGTACTTAAATCTACTAATAAGTTACTAATTATCAGTAGTACAGTAGTTTTTTAGTATCTTCAAAGTACTAAAATTAGTAATTTTTACTGGTTTTGAATAATATTAGTAAAAAATTTTAGTATTGATTACCAACGCCTGCACTAGATCATTTTGGACTAAAAAATTAGTACTTTAGTTAAATTTTTAGTTATGAATACCCATGTTTTTTTTTGAGTGTAGGTGCCCTCTGAAAGACCTTCTTTGTAAGTTGAAATAACAAAAATAAAAAAAATTTCAGTTAACTTATTTTTGGCAAAACATTTTTGCTAACTTTACCAAAAAAAATTGTGCAAATTTTCTTGTAGCAATCAGCAAATTTTATTGTATGTTTACAAGCTTTCTTTGCTAACATTACAGTTTTTTTTTTTTTGAGTGTAGAGAATTTAATTATCTACAAATAAAAAAAAATCATTAAGATCGGGTCAGTAGTTTTTTTTTTTGTACAACTGCAGCCGATTTTGTCCTTTAAAAATACAATATTATATTAAAGAAAAGATTGAACAATATGAAGAAATATGTTATCTAATTTGATGACATCAGGTGATGAAACCGTTTCATCAATATGATGAAACATTTTTCTTTGAAAAATAAAAGAGTTAGAGTTGCACACTCAAAATAATCACTATGTTAAATTACGGAGATACTCTGCTGAGCCAGCAGAAAATACCATAGATTTCTAACAAGCAAGATTTTTTGTTATTTTACGAAGAAAACTTTGTAAAATGATTTCGACAAAAAACTGTAAATTTACAGAGTTATCAGTCAAATATTGATAAAACCGAAAAGAATTTTACCAAAATGCTTTTTATGAGTAAATTTACAAAGTTTTAGTTAAATCCTTTTTTTGAGTAAAACAATGCTTCAAAATTGTAAATTTACTTTTTTATTTTTGTGCAAATTACGAGTTTTTAACGACCCAGCAAAAACATGGTAATGAGTTGTGAAAAGTATTCATTACAAAGTCCATTATTTATAATGAGTACCCATTACCATTAACATTATTTTAAGCCCAAAAGTAACTACTTTTCAGTAATATGTTATAAAAGCACTTCTAAGTAATAATATCTCCTTGCACTTGCAGTTTTTAACCTTTACAATTCAATTAACTTAAAAAGTACTTAAAAACTTAATAAAAATTACTAAATTTTTAAGTTTTAATAAAAACAAGTAAAACTTATTGGTAATGGGTTTTTACTCCTTATTAGTAATCCGAGTGAGTAACTACTTATTTGTCTCTATACTCTGTACTACTTTTTTTTGTCTCACGCCCTTGTTAAAATAATTAGTGTTTCATTCAATAAGTAACTAGTGCTTAACATCTGATTCGGATTACAAAACCCATTACTAGTAAGCCAATTTTTGCTGGGGAGTAACTCCAATTTTACAAAATTTTGTTTTTCGGTCACAAGAAAATACAAAGTATTTTTTTTTTAAATCTGTATTTCGACAGATAACTTTGTCAAACATCTGTCGAATTGAGATTACAGTAAATTTAAAGAGTATTTAACAGAATAATTATTTTGAGTGTAGGTTAACATTCGTAAATAGGCAAATTCGGACCTGTGGGAAAAAAGTTTTCCCATTTTGAATTAATTTTCGGATTCATCACTCAATTTTAGATGGAAAATAAATTCCAAATATTGTAAATAGCAAATTTTTTAAAATTTTTAAACTAGTGTTATTAAAGATCTTAATAAATATTTATCCAATCGGTCCATGTTTGGACTTGGTACTCATTTTTCGTCAATTAGTGGTGTAGAGTATTTTATAATCGATCTTGGCCGACAATAATTTTCCCACTTATTTTTAATTTAAATTTTCATGCATGTTCAATACAATTTTCTTTTATTTTAAAGTTTAAACATTTTGCCCGATTACAATTACTGTTAGCAAGTTAAACAATTTGCAAGTTTTATTTAAGCCGCCACATTTTCTATTATTATTATTTTGGTTCATTTAATTTATGGGCCACATTACAATAGTGTTATTTTGGGAACTTTAAAGTGGTGCTGCTGGAGTCAGAGGTATTGGCTACTTAACCACAATAGCATAGTGCCACAATTTAGTGTTTAGTTTTAATTTTTATTTTTTTTTTTGGAGTTTTTTGGTTTTTAGTTTATGCTACGAAATTGTAATATTCAAATTGTTTAAGGTGATTTAAACATTTCCTGGAGTAGATAAGAATGACCAACTTTGGCTAAAAAAAATTTAAATAATATTGGTAATTGAATAACCATAAAAGGAGGGTGTGTCAAGTTGTGAAATGTATTTTGTTTAACAAAATTAAAATTACTTTTTCCCTATTGGGAAATGCTCAATTTGTAAAGAAGTTTAATTTTCTTGTTGATTCCTAGAATATTATAAAATACAACCTACATGACATTAATCATAGAAACATGTTTAAGAACTGCTTTTAAAAGAATTGAAAACCAAAGTACTTTTTTTTTAAAAAAAACAACAATTGTCGTTTTATTTCACATTCAATACCGGCAAAATGACATTTATTTCGAAACCAAAGATTTTGAACAAAAAATAATACAAAATAAAAAGAAACAAATGAAAAACAGCTTTGTCACTTGAATATGTATGAAGTTTATGAATGACTGACTACCGCCTGCCAGCCTGCATAATATAACAAAACATTAGATACCGTCTATTTTTGTTTTCTTGTTTTCTTGGCTTCATCTTGAAATTTATACTATAATTTTATTGTATTTTATTATACCCTACACCACTCTGTGGTACAGGGTATATTGAGTTTGTGCTGATGTTTGTAACTACCCGAAATATTGGTCCTACCCCTACCGTCAAGTATACCGATCGACTCAGAATAACTTTTTGAGTCGATTTAGCGATGTCCGTCCGTCTGTCCGTCCGTCCGTCCGTCCGTCTGTCCATCTATCGGTTTAAGCACGATACAGGTCGCAATTTTCAATCAATTGACCTGAAATTTGAAACTTAAGCATCTTTTGGCCCAAGGACGAAGCCTATTGAAATTGGAGAAAATCGGTCCATGTTAAGACCTAGCCCCCATACAAACGCCCCCTTTGGATTCGGCTTTAATGACTCTAATAACCGTATTATAATAGATATCGCTTTGAAATTCAGCAAGTAATCAAATTTTGTATGCACAAATCACCATTCCAAATTTCAAAGGAATCGGGTCAGGCCTTCTGGTAGTCCCCATACAAACCACCTTCCCGATATTCACATAATTCCCTCAAAATTCATAAAAATGGAAATATTTGATAAAAAAATTATTTTTAGGTGCTAAATGTGTACTTTAGCAACCTTATCAAATCGGAATATAATTGGACCATTTTTGAACTTAGTCCCCCATATCAAAATATCGACCGATATTCAGTTAAATTGTTATATTGACAAAAAAAATTAACCAATTCCACTTAAAATTGATCTGTGTGTGTTTTCTACACTAAATAAAGATCTAACAAAAGACAGATACAATCGGTCCATGTTTGGACTTGGGACCCTTTTTCCGAAAAACACTGGTGTAGGGTATCATATGGTCGGTTTTGACCGACTATAACTATCTTACTTGTTTTTTTTTTAGTTTTTATATTTTTTTTGTTCCTCTAAAGTCTTCTGGTATTACAACATTTTTCAAAATGACCTTCATTGAAAACACTTGCCTAACTATTGCAACAAAAAAAATATTTAATTCTTGTTATTTTTGTTTTTTTTATAGTGATTTTGGGTGCTAAAATAATACTTTTTTAAAATTGTACAAAATCTAACAACATATTTGGCCAATGATCTCTAGATATTTTTTTTTTTAATGCGCAAAAAATAACATGAAAATCAACAACGGAAGTTAGTAGTTGAGATTTTTTTACTAAAGATTATTTTATAAATAAACAAAATTGGTTTTTATGGACAAATATTCTGGGAACTTCCCAGGTAATTTTTTTAAGTTCTTATTTTTAGTTATTTTTGGTACTGATATTAAGCACTGATATGAAGCTGCAGTCTATGAATTGCATTATTTTTCAGTTGACTAATTTTAAGAATGATGTCATTGAAAATTGTATGAAACAGTTTCATAAAATTTATACAAATCTTTTATGTTAAACAAATTTCAATTAAATTTTTCATACATACAAAGAAGCTTTTTAATAACCTCCAACCACCAGTGTAAAATTGGATTAGATCTTATTTGATCTTTCTATATCTGTTCATATATGAATGTATCTGATTGCATATAATTATATTTGGAATGGCCAAAATCGAGATTAAATTAAATTATATTTGGTTAACGTTGGGACAAATTTGACATCTAATTATATCTGATCATTTACAATTATATACAATCAGATACAATTATATATAATCAGATCAAAACATATCAGAGGAGATCAAAAAAAATTTTTCACGGGAAAGGATTAGAGCATATTAAGTTCTTTAACGGGCAAAATGGAAACAGGGGAAAAAAACTTTCATTGGAGAACTTAACCAACCTCGAAAAAACTTTTTTTCTTACTTATTCATTTTCGTAGTTTCATTCGGGTTGAACCAGAACCAAATGCGTAGCGCAAGACGTAAAAAGAAAACAAAAACAAACACATCAAGTTTGAAATTTTTACGTCCGTTTGATTTAGGTAACTCACATTTAAATATTAGAAACGAAAAATTTTTGGGCGTTAAGGCGTAACGCCCAAAAATGCGACGTAATTTGATTCAGGTTTGACGGTTCAACATAATATATTATAAAAAAAAATTTCCCAGACGAATTTTCAATATTAAGTCCTACACTAGGACCAATGGGATTTGGAAATGATATTTTTTTCGCTTTGTTTTTTTTAAGTATTGGAAATATTTTAGTTCAACTGTTAAACAAATTTAGAGAAATTGGAACTCCTATGAATAAAAATACATGAATAAAATAGATTTCAGCCACGTGATTCAAAGTCCGCCTTCCAAGTTATTCTTTACCTTCCGTTTTTAAGATATTCGAGTCTGAATATTGAAAAAACGCTAATTTAGCACTTTTTGGGTATCCTTTCGTATTCTTACATATCAAATGTACCTTGATATTTCAAATCAATTATCCGAATTTTTCGATCTAAGAATAATTTTGCGATAAAAAATCTAAACTTTCGATTTAGCTCTTAATTTTGCAAAAATCGGGTCTAAAAATGTAATTTAAATATTTTTCGAAAACTTGAGTTATATAAAAAACGATAGAGGACAATGTTTAATCGGTCAAAAAAGAATTAAATTTTTAATGTATTTATAAATTGATGAAAATAAAAATGGATCCATTTTTAATTAAGAGTTTCTCAAAAACAGAAAAATTCTAAAACTAATTTGGATGGCTGATTTGGAATCAGAAAGTTTATTTTATGTAAAATCAAGTTTTTTTTTGACGACTTTGAGACTAATGCGGGGGGGCGACGTATCCAAGAATTTGAAAAATTCCTGTATGTGTCGCTGAATTCATACAAATTTTTTTTTGGGAAATTTAGAGATTTCGCTCTAGAATCTCTCGTTAAGGTATGAAATGTAATTAAAAATTAAAAAAAAAATACATAAAAAATTTAGTTTTAGAAATTTTAAGCCATAACCCAGCAAAAACATGGTAATGAGTTGTGAAAAGTAATCATTACCAAGTACATTATTTATAATGAGTACCCATTACCATTAACATTATTTTAAGCCCAAAAGTAACTACTTCTCAGTAATATGTTATAAAAGCACCTCTAAGTAATAATATCTCCTTGCACTTGCAGTTTTTAACCTTTACAATTCAATTAACTTAAAAAGTATTTAATAAAAATTACGCAATTTTTAAGTTTTAGTAAAAACAAGTTAAATTTTAAAAGTTTTAATTAACTAATTATTTTACTTCTTATTGGTAATGGGTTTTTACTCCTTATTTGTAATCCGAGGCAGTAACTACTTATTTATCTCCATACTCTTCACTAGTTATTTTTGTCTCACGCCCTTGTTAAAATAATTAGTGTTTCATTCAATAAGTAACTACTGATTAACATCTGTTTCGGATTACAAAACCCATTACTAGTAATGCCAATTTTTGCTGGGAATCTTCACTTTTTGCTTTTTTAGCTTTAGCACCGTTAAAAAATAAAAAAAAAAAAATTGTAAATAAAAATTTATTTTTAAAATTTTTAAGCGTAGATCCACTGTTGCCAGATTTGACGATTTCTCTGCATTTTGACGATTTTTGCCCAAAAAATTACGATTTTTAGAAATAACAAAAACCTGACAATTTTGTCTACTTTTTAAAATTTTTTTAATAGAACTTTAGTATTTTTGTAGTGAGAGGGTTACATTCTCTTTTTCCCTTCAAAATGTAAAAAAAAAATAAAGAGAGTTTTTTGGCGGAGGATCTTTCTTTTCTTTGATTTATGGTGATATTTATGCAATTTTATCATTATTATTTTTTTATTCTCTTAAAAAAGGGTGGACAAAAAAAATACATTTTCCAATTAACTTGACCCAACTGCATGACCTTTTCTTTCATAAAAATATTTCATATGCTTAAAATTATACCAAAAAAATTTAAAAAAATTTTCAGAGTTAGGTTTAGTTTTACAGAGGGGAACTTTGTTCTTCCTGGTCTGATTTTGCCAATTTTCGATCTGAATCAACCAATGGTCATAAGATATATTTGTGCCAAACTGCATGGATTTTGCTCTTTTGGAATTGGACTGCATCATGTCTTCAGCAGACGGGTGGACATCGCTTGAATGACTTAGAATTAATCTATAATCAAGGATAAATATATATTTTTTATTTTGACGATTTTTGTAAATGGGATGACGATTTTAACAATTTTTTTTATAAAAATCGTACATTTTAGACGATTTTTTCTGGCAACCCTGCGTAGATCCCCAATTTTAGATGTTTTCGCTTTAGCACCTGTCGTTAAGCCATTAAATGCCATTTAAAATTAATTTATAAATGTTTACCTATGATCCCAAATTTTCGCTATATTCGCTCTAAAACCTCTCGTTAAGGCATAAAATGCAAATTCATTTTTTTAGAAAAAAAAATCCCAAACATCTTTAAAAAAAAAAATAAAATAAAATATACAAAAATTGACCTTTAAATTTTTTTTTCGATGATGCCCAAGTTTTGCTATTTTTGCTTTAGCACCCCTAGTTATGCAATTACATATGAAATATTTCAAGAAAAAAAAATATTATATAAAAATAGATTTTAAGCTAAAAATGAGAATATTTTTTTCTTTAAATGGATTTTTGGACAGTTTAAAAAAAAAAATAAAAAAAGTATCTAAAAATAGACTTTTAAAAAAATTTTCGATGATGCCCAAGTTTTGCTATTTTCGCTTTAGCACCTCTAGTTATGGAATTAAATTTCAAGAACAAAAAAGAAAATTATATTAAAATAGATTTTAAGCCAAAAATGAGAGTAAAGTTTTTTTTAAATGGATTTTTATACATTTTTAGCGATGATCCCAAATTTGTGCAATTTTCGCGTTTACAGCTCTCGTTAAGATATCAAATAACATTTTTTTTAGAAAAAAGTCATATAAGGTGAATTTTTGGAAATTTGAAGGGATAATCCCCTCACCAACTACTGCTAAAAAATTAAAAAAAAGTCACGTAAAAATAAATTTTTAGAAATTTTCCCCACGTTTCCCCAATGATCCCCACGTATTTCTATTTTTTCTTAAGCACCTGTAATTGTTGATTTATTTACAATTAAAGTATTTGTAGAAAAAATGCAATGAAAATTAGGGGCCTATTCACAAAAAAAGTCATAACTGAATCATAACTCAATTTTTTCCATGTGGTTGTTGTAAACAATCATAAAAAATTAAAATTTTGTTTGAAAATTTCAAAAAAATAAAGACCTGTGGGTAGCAAAATTGACAAATAATTTAAAATTTTGAGACTTTTTATGATTGTGTTTACAACAAAAACAGGGAATATGAAGTTTAAAAATAATAAAATTAGTCATAACCAGTCATAACTGAGAATAGGGCTGTTAATTTTTGAAATTTATACACTTAAAGAAAAGAACTTGTAAAATGGCAAGAAAAGCTTATAATTTGTATTTTCTGCTACCTCCTATTTTACGAGAATTTCTAGTAACTTTTAAGAGCATTTTTGCAAATTTAACACTTTTTTGTCGCGATATCTCCTATTTTACGATAACTCCAAGTAACAATTACGAGTTTTTATACCCTCCAACCACAGTATGGGGGTATACTCACTTTGTCATTCCGTTTGTAACGCATCGAAATATCGCTCGGGAACCCCATAAAGTATATATATTATTGATCTATGATCGATTCTAAGACATTCTGTGAATGTCCGTCCGCCCGCCTGTCTGTAGATAACACAATGTAGTCCAAAATAAAACAGCTAGACTCCTGAAGTTTGGCAGAAATATGTCTCATGTTCATGGGTAGGTTAAGTTCGTGAATGGGCAAAATGGGGCCAGGGGGAAAAAAGTTCCCTCTTGAAGAACTGAACCAATATCTGAAAAAATACACATTTTTATGTGTTTTTTGTATTTTTGTTAAATAAATGAAACATTTGGTATATTTATCGCGATGGGAAGGTACTCCCAAAGTCCCCCACTGACTCCCATCAACCCCCCCCCCCCCACAAAAAACGCCCCTGACAATTAAAATTTTTTTTTTACATTTTGGATGGCATAAAAGATTCGACACAGCCGAATTTAACACTCTCACTTGTTGATTGTAAATTTACAAGTTTTTTACCAATAAAATTGTAAACTTGGAAATTTATAGATTAACCACCTATATTTATGCTATAAAATGTAAGTCAGAGTTTTTAAAAAAATCTTGTAAAATGTTTTTTAAAAATTTTGATCGGTGATCCCCAATTTTTTTTTTTAGCACTTCTCATTAAACCATAAAAAAATGGCGATGCATAATAATGACGATAGTAGCAAAAACTACATGGTTTTTAGGAATTTTTTGTGATTTTATAAGTTTCTATCCCTGAAGATGCTTTTCAACAAATAGAGAAATATTAAAATAAATAAAAAACACTTAAAACTTACGAATTGAGCTTAAGTATTTATTTCTTTGAAATTCTACAAAGAAAACGTGGAATTAAAAAACAACTTTTATTTTTATATGAATCCTAATTTTTGGCCATGTTTGCTTTTGCAACTCTTGTTAAACCTCTAAATTATTTATTAAAAATTTATTTAAAAATAAATATTTTAAAACTTTTAGTGATAATCCCAATTTTATTTTTTTTTTTTAAATTCAAATAAAAATGTATTTTTGCAAATTTATGGGGATGCTTTGCAATTTTTTTTAGAAAAATTCGTACTAAAATTTATTTTTGGAAATTTATAAAGATGCTTTGCAATTTTTGATATTTTCGCTCTAGACCTCTAGGTAGAAAAAAAATCATATAAAAATTTATTTACGCTCCAGCCATAAAATACAAAAAAGTTTATAAAAAAATGTATATAAAAATGGATTTTTGTAAATTTTTAGAATGATCCTATTTTCTATCTATTTTCTGTTTAGGCCTCCCGTTATGCCTTAAAATGCAATTATTTTTTTTTATACCCTCCACTCTAGTGATAGAGGGTATATGAGGCATTCCACACCAAATGTCCAGCGAAAAAAACACGTGTACCGTAAACTTCTGAATAGGTTGTGTGGATAGCCCCATATGGAACTTAGAAAATTGCGTTTTTGGTTTTTCAATTTTTCAAAAACTGGGCTTAGAAGGCGTGGTCAAATATTGGATAAATGGTAAAATTTGTGGCGAGTTACATTGATTAAATATTTATCACATTAAAACGGAATGCACCACAATCTTTAAAATGTACATTCTTATATATTTTTGTATGGGCTATCGATTAAAATTTTTTTTTGGAAAATTTTCAGAACCCGTTATGAATTTTTCCATTTTTTAAAAAAGTCAATTTATTAAAAATTCGGCCACTTTTTTTTAATTTTTTTTTTAAGTTGATGTTTGTCAATCCACACAAAAAAATTCAAACATGCGTTTTTCTTTTTTTTTCGAGAAAATCGCATTTGAATTTTAAATTTCATAACAATTTAGTAATTTGCTTGTATTTTCTTGTTTAAACGTTGCGAATGAGTATTATTAATTGCATAAATATTACTCATACGCTCTGTAGACACAAACACGCTAACTTTGACTGTTTTGTGAATTTCAGATTAGCTTCACCATAAATTCACGTGTTGAAAACCCGTTAAACATGTTTAAAAGCATTTGTATGTATGTCACAAAAATATTTTACAACGTATTTTTGTCACTCAAAAATATTTTTACACTAAACAAAAAAATTTTACACTCAAAAAAATTTTACACTCAAAAAAAAATGTAGTTAATTATTTTTTTTAAGTTAGTAAAAAAAAGTTTTTTTTACACAAAATAAAACATTTCTTATCAAAATTGTTATTTTCTACACGTTAGAAAATTTACTATCACTTAAAAAGTGTTTTGTGGAGGGTATTCATAGATTCGGCAAAGTCGAATTTAACTCTTCTACTTGTTTTTTTTTTAGAAAAATTTTTAATTTAAAAAGATCAATTTTAATTCCAAAAAGATCATTTTTAATTCGAAAAATATCAATTATATTATGTTTTTATTGATCATAGAAAATCAAAAGATTTTTTTCCATACATCAAAATGCCAATTTATTAACCATAATCGTACTTTTTAGAAATTTTTCTTTAAATACTTTACATTAAAATCTTTTTTTTTTTATTAGACATTCCTGATTAAAAATAAACTTCTAAATTTTAGTTATTTTGCAAACAGTCATACTTCTATTAAGTTTGGCAATTTATCATTATTGTTTTTACAATTTCATTTAAACTTAACAATTTATTACTTTAACGCCTTTAAATATTTATGTACGTATTGTACAATTTTAAAAATCATAACAAATGTCAAAAAGCCGAAATAATAAAATGAGATTAGACACAACAACTGCTGACAATTAATGGTGAAAAAAAAAAATATTTTTAAAAATCAACGGGTTGTATTGAACAAATGTTCTGAGAAGGAAGGTAACCCAAGTGAAAATTCTACAAAAAAATGTATATGCAAGGTAGAGGAATCTGGTAAAAAATGTAATTCATAATATACTCCACAATGACCATCATTTCAATTAAATACAAATGAATTGAGTGAAAAAAATGTTTTTAATAGTTTAAAAAAATTTTAATAAAATTTTGTGTAGAAAAAATTGATTTTTAGTAAAAAAATTTTTGAGAAATTTTTGGGGGAAAAAATTTTTGTTTTTGAGTGAAAAATGTTTTCAGTGTAAAATATTTTTTGGGTGTATTTTTTTTTTAGTGACAAAAACACTGTATAATACTTTTTTGGCTTACGAAAGTTTATGAAATACAACCTATTTCAGATTAACCGTTTTTCTGATGTTTTTTCAAATATTAAAAATGGTTCTTCAGGTTGACACGGGCAAGGTTTCATCAACCACGCCTTCTTCTATACCCTGTTGATTAAAAAACGTAAAATTTTAACATTTTTTTTCACAAAAATTTCATAAAAAAAAGTTGCTAAAACTACAAAAATTCAATTCTTCATTCAGGGATACACTCCCTGCAAGTGGCTTAAATAGTTCCGTTTTTATTCTTTGTCTAGCTCCAGCTTTTGTAATTCTTTGTGCAAAAAAAAATATCTGACATATCTGTTTATATGTTGTACAGCATTATGATTAACAACGTCCATTGTTAATGTTCATTTGTAAAATAAGCAAAACGAATGTTCACAATTATTTTCAATATTTCTTGTTATTAACAATAATAACAACATTTGTCAGCAAGATTTTTAATATTTTTGTACTGATCATTTGATAAATATTTATTGTTAAATTTTTGCTGATTTTTTTTTAAATATTTTTCAAAAATCAAACAGGAATTTTTGTTTTTAAGGTTGATATCCGGTGTTGGTATTATAAGTAATAATGCCTAATGTTTTTTTTTTTTTCAAAATATTTTCATATTGATCTTAAATTTCTTTCATGTTTTTATTACAATGTATTTCTAATGAAAAACGTCACAATTATATAACAAAAAAGATATTGCTCGATTTATAAGTTCTACTTGTATGTATCGACAGCAACAAGTATTTCTTTCCTCATTTAGTTTAATAGAAAAATGTTTAATTGCCATGAAGGTCATCTACTAAAGTTGGCAACCAGTATACAACAAATAAAGAAATATTCTATGGCAATATCTATTTTTTTTTAAACATACTTGGGAAAAATGGTTCTCGTGTTTCAGTAACACCGACACCCCATATATTACAGGTGACAACATAAGTTGTTATGGTTAAATGATTTACGATATTTAAAAATATCAATTTACAAATTTCATGCACTTTCATAATATTTTTTTTTTTTGTATTATTAACCCTTTAAAATAAGTAGATCATGTAAAACGAATATCGGTTTGAGTTCACGCGAACCCAGGAAAACACTTTATATAATATCAATTCATGTATCCCGGCGCTTAAAGCTTTAAGTTTTTGAAAAATTTCTCAAATAAATTCGTTGCACGAATCTGAAAATATTTTTAATATACACAGAAAAAAAAAATTGAGTAAATTTTTTAATACTATTGAGTAAAATATTACTCAATTTTGCACCAGTAAACGATTTAATAGTATTGAGTAAAATTTTAATAAAAATTTATTAAATGTGTGCCAAAAAATTTTAGTAAAATTTTAATTAACACAATTAAAACTTTACTTAAAATTTGTTTTTTTTTAATTAAGTTTTTAGTTGTGTCAAGTAAAAATTTACTTTAAATTTATAAATTTATTTTCTTAAAAAGTTTAGAATAGTTTTACATTTTTCTTTTTACAAAAAAAAAAAAATTAAAATTTTTAATAAATTATTTACTTAAATTTTTTAAAAACTTTTGAGTAAATTTTAAACTGCGTCAATTAACAAAAATAATAAAAAATCTACATAATGAGAATTCTGTGTGTATGCACACAGAATTCTCCAATAAAAATAACTAAGAAAGTTATAGTCGGTCAGGACCGACAATAGATACCTGGAAAATGTGTTTTCCGGAAAATGGGTCCCAAGTCCAAACATGGACCGATTGGATCTGTCTTTTGTTAGATCTTTATTTAGTGTAGAAAGCACACACAGATCAAATTTTAGTGGAATTGGTTTATTTTTTTGTAAATATACCGATTTAACTGAGTATCGGTCTAAATTTTTATATGGGGGACTAAGACCTAAAATGGTCCAACTATATTAAGATTTGATGAAAAAAATTATCAAATATTTCCATTTTTATGGATTTTAATTGAATTATGAGAATATCGAGAGGGTGGTTTGTATGGGGACTACCAGAAGGAATGAGCCGATTCCTTTGAAATGGTATGGTGATTCGTGCATACAAAATTTGATTACCATCAAAATTTCAAAGCGATATCTATTATAATACGGTTATTACAGTCATTTAATCCGAATCCAAAGGGGGCGTTTGTATGGGGGCTAGATTTAACATTGACCGATTTCAATAGGCTTCGTCCTTGGGCCAAAAGATGCTTAAGTTTCAAAATTTAAATCAATTGATTGAAAATTGCGACCTGTATCGTGACATCCCTAAATCGCTAAATCGGCTCAAAAAGTAATTCTGAGTCGATCGGTATACTTGAAGGTAGGTCTAGGACAAATATTTCGGGTAGTTACAAACATCAGCACAAACTCATTATACCCTGTACCCCAGAGTGGTGTGGAGTAAAAATATGAAATTAACAAATTTTTAAGAAAAATGCTCGCATCAGAAATGTTTTTTAAACCAAAAAATGGGGAATTTTTTAAAATTTGTACTTATTTTTAAGAAAAATATGGACTAAAAAGTAGAAATACATGGCAATGGAGCTAAATTATTATCAATTTTCCTTGGATTTAGTTAATGTTTTAGTTAGTTTTTTTTAGTGTAGGTTGGTTTAAAAACAAGTTAATTTTTTAAAAACTAATATTTCAATTCCATTTGTGGCACAAATAGTGCAACTTTTTTGTAAAGTGCGGATAAAAAGGATAATTCTGGTCTAGACAGTCTTTTGAAAGGACATGGAACTTTTGAAAACGATAAGTTTAAGAAAGGTGGTTTTCACAAAAAAAAATATTTTTTTTTTTAATTTCTTTTTAAAGTGGTTTTTTTAAAGTATAAAAAAATATTTTTTTCCCATTTTTTTAAAATGATTTTTTTAAAGTTCAAAAAAAAAGTACAAAAAATTTTTTTTGGTGCGGCCCAAAAATTTTTTTTTCAATAATATCAAAAAAAAAAGTACATACACGCAACACTAATCGAATTACTCACGAACATTTTTTCTTTACTTACGCTCCCTTACTGTTTACGTGTGTAAAATGAAATTGATCACGCCTTTTTTGCAAAAAAAAAAAAATATTGCTAAACACTTAGAAGAAAAAACAATTAAAAAAGTTAAATTCGGCATTGCCGAATGTAGTGATACCCTCCACAATTTCAAAAAGATTATTGCAAAAAACTTTATTCAAAAGAAAATTACTTTTGAAAAAAAAACATTTTTTGAAAAAAAAAAATTTCCGCGAAAAAAAATTTTGGTAAAAAAAATCCGCGATTTTTTTTTCTTTTTTTGTCAAAAAATATGTTCGTACTTGTTTAAATACCATTTGGTGTTCAATTATGTTCACATATGTCAACCAGAAGCCGAATTAAAGCATTTTGTATTTTTAGGTTATGTTGAATGTACTGAAATTTTGGAGGTGTGCTTACATTTTCGTTCATAACTTTTGAACCGCTGAACCGATATCCCTCAAATGCAATACCAAACTTCTCGGGAGAACTTCCAATAATTGTGTTAAGTTTCAGTCATCTCTGTGCAATATTTTGTCCGCGACAGCATTTTCCACAGACAGACGGACATCGCTAGAATGTCTTAAAATCGATCGGGAATCATGAATATATATACTTTATGGGGTCCCAGATCGATATTTCGATGAGTTACAAACGGAA
Organism: Pegoplata infirma; assembly: GCA_963921195.1. Lineage (NCBI taxonomy): Eukaryota > Metazoa > Arthropoda > Insecta > Diptera > Anthomyiidae > Pegoplata > Pegoplata infirma. The sequence goes on along the minus strand of OY992539.1, from coordinate 19,929,886 downwards.
TGACAAACTTATATATACCCTCTATCACTAATTGTAAGTGGAGGGTATAAAAACATAAATCCTGTATACTAAAATCAAATGACGCTAAAAGATTGTTGACGCAAAAATTTGACTCGCTCTATATATAGGTTGTAAGTGGCTGTTGACGTTTTACGTCAACACACGTAGACTCTGAGGTCCATTGTGGTTATATGGACCTGAGAGTCAATTTCTTTTTACGCACGTATTCACGTGTGTAAAAAGAAATTGATCAAGCGTTTTTTACAAAAAAAAAACACTCTTTTTGCAAGAAAAAAAAAACATAAATCCTGTATACAAAAATCAAGTGACCCAAAAAAATAATGACTCACGCAAATATCTGACTATAATCAATCAATCAGAATTTTTTCAACTCACAATCACGTGATTTAAATGAAAATCAGTCCCACTCACGTGTGTATCACTTTTTGAGTCACGCAAATAACATAAAAAAAGACAAGTGCCCCTTTATTTGTTTCATCTATAACATCTGTAAGTTTTAATTAAAAATGGAGTGTCCACCCTGAAATAGTTTCCTTGTATGTCTGATTTAAAAAAAAAAAATAAAGGCACTTATTTATTATACTAATATAAGATTATATTCTGAATTTCCAAAAAATCGGTTCACATTTACGACCAGTAGAGACTTTTGGCCAATAAACCTACCATCTCGGCCCTCAGTGGGATAAATACATATATCGCTAGAATGCTAGAATGTGAACTTAATGTGGCCCTCTATCGATGTTTTAATTCGTTTTGCATGGAATGACAAATGAATACAATATTATGTCTTCAGCAAAACATCATGATTTAATTTTTTTGACAAGAGCAGGCATTTTTTATTAGTTTTCCAAAAAAAAAAAATGTATTTTTAGAATCTAGTTATTTCAGATGCTTAAAATTTTTCCTTGGATTCTGAAAATTTGTCTTAAAAAAATCTAAGATATTTATAGATTATGCTCAGATTTTGAAACATTTTTCCTTATCACACTGAGCCCTAGTAAAAAAGTTTTGATATATTTGATACAATCATATTAAATTATATATGACTTTTTATATGTTCAGATCTAATTTTATCTACGATTTATTGCGGCTCCATTTTCTTATCTAAGGTCATATATGACGCATTCCACACCAAATGTCCCGCTACTGAAAACATGTGTTCCGTAAATTTCTGAATAGGTTGTTTGGATAGCCTTATATGGAACTAAGAAAATTGCGTTTTTGGTTTTTCTAATTGTCAAAAACTGGGCTAAGAAGGCATGGTCAAATATTGGAAAAATTGTCAAATTTGTGGCGAGTTGCCTTGATTAAATATTTATCACGGAATGCACCACAATCTTAAGAATTTACATTCTTATATAGTTTTGTATGGGCATTCGAATAAAATTTTTTTCTTTGAAAAATTTTCAAAACCCTTTCTGAAATTTTCCATTTTTTAAAAAAGTCAGTTTATCAGAAATCCGGCCACTTTTTTTCTTTTTTTTAAATCTTTTTTTAAAGTTTAGATGTTTGTCCATCCACACAAAAAAAATCAGAAAAACATTTTTCGTATTTTTCGAGAAAATCGCATTTGAATTTTAAATTCTTATATTTGTGTATCTAAAATGATACATTTAGATCAATATCTGATCCAACTTGATACAGCCAATTTTGAGATCAAATTAGATCTGAAAAGTTTTTTTTACTCGGGAAGAGCCACTTTTTCCAAGTTTAAGTTTTTGAAACATACAAAAAAAGGTCTTCGAATCTGAAAAAATTTTTAAAAAAAAAATTTCCTTTTAAAAAATTTTTAATCAAAAACATTTTTTGTAAAATGTATTTTTCTCCAATTTTTAGCCTCTTGGTTACTAAAGAGTTAATTTATTCTGCACGCTTATGTCTCGTAAACAATGTGGAAGTTTTTTTTTTTTTTGTTCTGATTAATTTCTATTAAATCTATTTAGTACTACAATTGCATGTAGTACAATTAAATAAAATATAAATATAAAACAATTTTTTAGATTAGGTGATAATTTTACTTAATAAAATCCTTACAGGTCTCAAAAATAAGGTGAATTTTAGGGAATATTATTTTGGTATTTTTAATCTACATAAATTATCGTCTCAGTTGAGCGACTCCGACCTGCTATCTCAAAGAAACCTTGTCAAATTACTAGGAAAAGGTCTCGTTATTCCTTTTTACCAATATTTAACAGTTCAACTTGTTTTTAAATTATAATTTAAATTTAATTTTATATGTGGTTTCACAAATTTATTTTTATACATCCTTCAAATTTGCTAGGTTATTTCACAAAAAAAATTTTCTGAGGATTATATAAACTCCATGAGACTAGTAAAGAAAAACCAGGATGTATTAAATTTTTTTCTAAAAATGTTTAAAGGAAAATTGTGACTAAATCTGAAAAATTCTCTATTAAAAAATGTAAAAGCAAGTAATAGGATTTTTTTAAATAAATTTGAGAATTGAATAATTATAATAAACTTAATACAAAAGTGTTTTAGAATCTAATATTTTTCAACTTTTTTCTCGCAAATTGTAATTAAAATAATCCTCATAGTAATCACAAAGGACCTCAGAGTTTATATCCCCATAGTATAAACCAGTGGAGGGAACACACATACTATAACATTTATGCCTGTGTGGTAGTAGCAAGCGAAAAGTCAACAAAGCAACAAAATTTTATAGTGTACGTGTGTCGACAGCGCACAAGCAGCATTATTTTGCATATACCCGAAGAATTACAAAAATGCCCGACACTGGTATAAACTTACCAAAATTTAAACAAACTTCTTAAAAATTGAAACTATTATTTTCGTTTAAAAGTTCATAGCAGTTCAATTTCCCAAAAAAAATTATTAAAATCAAATCATTTCTTCTTCTTAATTTAGATTGTGCATACATGCGTTCATGAACTTGAACCACAATGGTTAATTTGGACATTCATTCCATACGAACGAATGTAGGTATCACAAACACAAAGCAACAAAAAAAAACAAAACTTTAAACCACAAAAGTGCGTGTTGTGCGTGCAAAACTGCACTTCCACTATAAACAAACAACTGAATTGAACCAAACTGGACTGACTTTGGACACAAGAGACACAACAAGACAAGTAACAAACACAAAGTATTCACGGTCATTACACACACACGAAATAATTGGAATTGTAAGTACATTTTGTTGTTTTTTTTTTTTTTTTTGGAAAATTTACCACAAAACCTAATTAAGCAAAATATGTACTTTAATGAAACTAAGGTGCACTCAAAAAAAAAAGTTACTAAAAAGATTTTTAGAAACAGAATTAAATAAATTTATGTTGTAATGTAGTGAGAGTTTTAGATTTGGCTGTGCCAAATATATTGATACCCTCCACAATGAAAAAAGATTATTGCAATTATTGAAAGAAAAAAAAAAAACAAAATTTTGAAAAATTTTTTGGGGAAAAAAAATTTTTGTTAAAAAAAAAAAAAATGGTAAAAAAAATCCGGGAAAAAAATTTTTGGGTAAAAAAATATTTTTGTGCTTGCTAAAATAACATTCGGTATCTAATTTTGGTCACATATGAGGCATTCCACACCATATGTCCTGCATTAGAAAAACATGTGTCCCGTGAATTTCTGAATAGGTTGTGTGAATAGCCCTATATAGAACTAAGAACATTGCGTTTTTGTTTTTTAAATTTTTTAAAAACTGGGCTTACGAAGCGTGGTAAACTATTGGAAAAATGGTAAAATTTGTGTCGAGTTGCCTTGTTTAAATATTTATCAAATTAAAACGGAAGGCACCACAATCTCAAAAATTTACATTCTTGTATAGTTTTGTATGGGCTATAGATTAATTTTTTTTTTTTTTAAAGTTTTCGTAAGCCGTTCTGAAATTTCCCATTTTTTAAAAAAAGTCAATTTATCAGAAATCCGGCCACTTTTTATACCCTCCACTCTAGTAATACAGGGTATATGTAAGTTTGTCATTCCATGTGTAACACCTCAAAATATTGGTCTAGGACCCCATAAAGTATATACGTTAATGATCCATGATTGATTCTAAGTCAATCTAACGATGTCCGTCCGTCCGTCTGTCTGTCTGTCCGCCTGTAGAAAACACGCTAACTTTTGAAAGAATTTACAGAGACTTCTGAAGTTTGGCGTATATGTTGGGCATTTACCTGGTCAGGTTGGTATTGGAATCCAGCGAAATCGGTCCAGTGGTTCAAAATTTATGAGCAAAAGATTTCGGCAAGGGTTTTTCGTGAATTTACGAGATAAAAAACACGCTAACTTTTGAAAGGCAAATCTGAAGAGGCAGACGCTTGGCTTATATATTTGTCGTTCCGCTCACCTAGTTCGTATTGAATTTCAGCCATATTGGTTCTGTGGTTCAAAAGTTATAAGTAGAAATGAGATTTCCATGCAAATGCATGTTTTTTGTCGATACACTCAAAAAAGTATGTCGGTAAAATCTACTACAAAAGACAGTTGTTTTGACTACATTTTGTCGTTGAAAAGGCGTCCACTACATATAACGGTAAAAACAACTGAACATGTTGTTGTTTTTAACTATTGATTTTCAACTACAAAATGTAGTAAAAACTACTACAAAACTGTTTAATACAGTTGTTTTTTCTACAATTGCCTGAAATTTTATTTAAAAAATTTCTTAAACGTTTAAATGATTGATATTTATTTATTTAAAAAGCAATACATTTCAGTTGGTTGTATAGAATTTCGACATGATGACAATTTTTTGATGTATTTATCTGGAATTATAGAAGAAAAAAATTATATTAATAAAATGTTAAACAAAATAAATTGATTGTATTAACCTTTGTTTTTTTAATAGTTCATTTCAAATTTTCACCGCTACACGCAAAAAAAAACTTGTGTCGGAGTGAGCAAAAATCTGGCATAATTTTACCAAAAATATGCTAAAACTACAACCGACGAAGTAGTTTTCGTAATTTAGCCAAAACACTTATGTAAAAAATTTTGAAGAAAATGCTAACGCTATTTAAGCAAAAACTTGGTAAAATATACCAAAAGAAATATGGTGAAATATACCAAAATTATTTGAAAAGCTGACTAAAAATAATGCTAAAAATTACCACATTTATGCTAAAATAAATTTTCAATAAATTTTTGTAAAAATTTGTATATTTGTTGAATTTAAAATTTTCACAGAATAAATCCATATTAATATAATAAATGTTGTGTAGAATTTAATTTACCACCGACCAACTGACCCTTTTTGTACAATTTTCTCGAGTGACTGCTGCCTACGCTTCTTCTTGAAGTAAAGGATCCGCTATAGCTTCACGAATTTATTTAAAAGCATCCTGTAAAAATTGAAAATTATTACAAAACATAAATTTTTAATTTAAAAAATTGGTTAACCCCATTGGTCTCTTGGTAAGGAGGAACACTTACTTTGTCATTCCATTTGTAACTCATCAATACAGGTATGGACTCCCTTGGCTTTGGGTTTTTAGGTTTTAATTTTATAACTAAAGGCAGGATTGGTGTCCACGCTCTTTATTGTAGTGAAGGATTCTCCATAGCTTCAACAATTTATTAAGCAGTACCCTGTAAAAATATAAAATTATTGCCAAACACTAATTTTTAACTAAAAATCTATTAAACCTTATTGGTGTCTTCGGAATGCGGGTATACTCACTTTATCATTCCATTTGTTATTCATCGAAACATACGTCTGGGACTCCATTGGTTTTTCTTATTGAATGGTGTTTTAAGTGATGAAAGCAAAATTAACTTTAACATTCTTTTATCTTACATTTATTTATCTTTTAGAAAATTAATTATTTATTTTTATTTATGTATTAATTTATTTTTATTTTATATATCAATTTCCTTTTTACGTTTTTATAACACAAAAAATAAACGAACAACGCACGCACACAAAAATACAAAATGAAAATGGCGGTCTGTATTTGTTTTGTTTTTTTGTTGTTTTCTTTCGATAAATTTTTGTGCAGGTAATTTGCGTTATTGAGCAAGCTACTTGGTTATTTTACATAAAAAATGAATTATGTTACTTTAACATCGACAAGCATAATATTAGCAAAAATTTGGTAAAAAATTTTTTTTGGTATGAAAAAAGTTTTACCAAGTAGGATTGCTCAATCTTACACAGATTTTTTTTTTGCGTGTACTGATCAAAATTTGTCTGGAATAAAAAAAAAACGAAATGCTTTGGAAAAATTGATTTATAAAAAAAAAATTAATTTGGAATGTTTCAAAAAAGTATGTACCTGTTCTGTTGTGTATACAAAGAAAAGAAAGATGGCACGCTCATAAGAAAACAAAACACTGCACACATTTTATTTTGGTTTTTTTCCTATTGGTTTTTACGCACGTTTATGTGAGCGCTATATTTTACACTCAACCAAAAATCATTGTATTCCCAAAGAAAATCGTTGTAAGTTCAACAGAAATCATTGTTGATTTTGACCCTACAAATATTTATGTTGATTTCAATAAAAATTATTGTCAGTTTTTGTAAAAGTTGATCAACTCTTTTTTTTGTTAATCAACTCGTATTTTATGTAAATTCAACTCATATTTTTGTTGATATAAGAAATTTTATTAATAAAAAAAAGCTTGTTGTTATTTGTAAATATTCTTTTATTAACTATAAATCACAATAGAGGTATTCAGAGTCTTGTTGCCACCCCTGGCAATGTAGCAAAAGAGTACTTCTTTCAAAAAATACATGTATTTTGAAAAGTACCCAGCAAAACTTAGATTACCAAATAAGGTATAAAATAAGGTATAGGATCTCTTATTTTATACATTGCAGCATTGATGATTTTAACAGGCGATGAGACTCAAAGTAATGCATCCACATTATCACAAAGAATACCAGTAAGGTATAAAATAAGTCATAAATTTATAACGAAGAATACGAGTAAGGTGTAAAATATATGATATTTTATAGGTTACGAGAAATGAAATAATATAGCATACCAGAATATAATATATAAGGAGTTACGAGTAGTGAAAAAGTAATTTTGTATTTAATTTACTCACGTGATTGTAAGTGAGTATAAGTAGATAAAATATGCTCGTGAGTGTGTGTCGTTAGAAATTTCCTGTCGTGAGCCCATCTCTAGTTTAAACTCATGCATTTTTTTTATAAAATAATTATTTTATATGTTATTGTAATGCATTATGCATCCAATTATAAATAATGCATTATTTCAAACTTTCAAATAATACATAATGTAACCAAATATAAGTCATCCATGATTTAATGTTTAGAAATAATAAATATAATATACATTTTTTTAAATAATCATGCATTACGTAGCAAATTATTAGTAATGCATTATTTTTCACTTGTAAATAATACGTTGTGGAACAAATGTTTGGTAGGACATCCTAAAATAATGCTACAAATAAGGTATATACATTACCTGGTAATGTGTTATATAATCACTACCCATTACCAAAGTTTTGCTGGGTAATTTTGAAAAGTGCTCTTTTACCACTAGTGCCAGGGCTGGCAAGCAAGACTCTGAATACCTCTAATATTTTTTAGAATTATCACCGGCTTTTAAAGTTTTAATATTTAAACACGAAATTTTCACACATTCTTCGTTTATTTATGTTATGCACTTGTAAGCCATTCTCCAGTTTTCTAATGACACCAAATCAAAAACCTTAAAAAAAAACAAAAAAAATTATAATATAGTATGAATACATAAAGTAATCAATGTATTTTATTACTTACCAAATATTTACAGATCAGAATCTGATCATCAGATCCTATTTTTATTTATTTTTATAATAATTAATATTTTTATAAGAAACAAACACATAAAATAATTTTATAAGACACAAAAAATTTCACATTGCTACCAACTTGATAATACAAAAATGAACGAACAGGGTTGTTTTTTCTTTTTTGGTTTTATCTATTGAATTCTGTATAAGCGTTGTAAATAGTTGATTCAGCTTTACTGATTATTCAACGATATCAACATTAATTTTTGTTGAATACGGCAATATTCTGTAAAACTTGATCTACAATGGGTTTACTAATTTTTCTACTAAGATATTTCTATGAGTGTACACACTTGTTATCTCATTTATCCACTTATTTTCTTTCGTTCAAGAATATTTTTCCAAAAACATATTTTTTGTTATAATTAAATTTAATAAATTGTAATTTAATTTATTTAGATATTATTTATTTGGTATAAAAATAATTCCTTCCGCATCCCGCACAACCAACTCGCTCGACACATTCGTTTGCAATAAAAATTTCTAGAAAAAAACGAGTTTTAGAAAAAAAACTAAAAACAACTACATAAATCAACTATTGCTACAGTGTAGTATATTTTTTGTAGTTATTTTTTGAAACTACTACAAAAAAAAGTTGTTTGAGATTTTTTCATACAAAAACGACCGAAATTGTAGTTAAAAACAACAGCTACTACTTACTACACAAACGACCGTCATGTAGTAACTGCAATAATTTTCTGAGTGTAGTCTAAAAATGATATCGACCAATTATCTTTCCGAATCAAGAAATTTGCGTTAAAATGGCATCGATTTGTTTTTGCATATTTTGGTGAAAATGCATATTTTTCCATATTTTGGTTTTAAATGCATATTTTGTGCATATTTCCAACTTTTAAGTGCATATTTTAACATATTTTGTCATAAATTAGCAAAAACACAAATTAAAATTTATTTGTTTCAAAAACTATTTTAAATTTTAAAAATTTATTTTGGAAATAAGAAAAATGTTTTTTTTTTCTTTAATTTTTTTTTTACAGATTGTCTTAATTTCTAAAAAATCTTGCTTATATAAAGTTTTAAATGTTACTATTTAAATCCGGCGTTACTTTTTGCTTTTTACGAAGTTTTTTCTATGAAAACAAAATTTTTATTGCACACATTTTATTTTTTAGTGCATTTTTTTAGGTTTTTTAGTGCATATTTTGAATTTTTTTATCGCATATTTTAAGCGCATATTTTCGATTTTTTAGTGCATGAAAATCTTATCCCTAGTTATAAGCAAAACCGTGAATTTTAGGTTAGTTTCACTTTAAATTCACGTGTTGAAAAGCCGTTAAACATGTTTTAAAAACATTGATAAAAATATTTTACAACGTGTTTTTGTCACTCAAAAATATTTTTACACTAAAAAAGAAAATACGCCCGAAAAAAAATTTACGCTCAAAAAAATTTTACATTCAAAAAAAATTTAGTAAATTATTTTTTTTTTTTTCAAAAATTACTAAAAAAAGTTTTTTTACACAAAATAAAATATTTATAATCAAAAATGTTAATTTATTCACGTAAGAAAATTTATTATCACTTAACAAGGGCACTGTGGAGGGTATTTATAGTTTCGGCCAAGTCGAATTTAACTTTTCTACTTGTTTTTTTTTTTTTTTTTATTTCAGATGTTTGTTTATTCACCCAAAAAAATACAGACATGTGTTTTTTTCGAGAAAATCGTACTTGAATATTAAATTTCATAACAATTTTGTAATTTGCTTGTATTTTCTTGTTTCAACGTAGCGAATGAGTGTTAAATATTTGCATAAATGTTACTCATACCCTATGTTGAAACAAGAAAATACAAACAAATTACTAAATTGTTATAAAATTTAAAATTCAAATGCGATTTTCTCGAAAAAAGCGAAAACCACGTGTCTGAGTTTTTTGTGTGGATAGACAAACATCTAAACTTAAAAAAAAATTTAATTTTTAAAAAAAGTCAATTTATCGCATTTTTGATAAATTGACTTTTACAAAACAATTAAAAATTTCAGAACGGGTTCTGAAAATTTTTAAAAAAGAAAAAATGTTAATGGATAGCCCATACAAAACTATACAAGAATGCAAATTTTTGAGATTGTAGTGCATTCCTTTTTAATTTGATAAATATTTAAACAAGGCAACTCGACACAAATTTTACCTTTTTTCCAATATTTGACCACGCCGCCTAAGCCCAGTTTTTGAAAGATTGAAAAACCAAAATCGCAGTTTCTTAGTTCCATAATGGGATATCCATACAACCTATTCCGAAATTTACGGTACACGTGTTTTTTTTCGCTAGACATTTGGTGTGGAATGCCTCATATGTCTTCCGGAAGCCGAATAAGAGCGTTTTGTATTTTAAGGTTATGTAAAATGTACACTCAAAAAATTATGTCATTATCTGTTTGTAGTTTATTTAAAAAGATTTACGTTTTGTTGTTTTTTAAAGAAAAATCATTTGGTTAATGTTCAGTTTTTTTTAAATGACTACTTCTGTTATTTGTTTCAAAAATAACAACATAAAAAATAAAGACTTTCATTAGCATTTAATTTTTAAAGTCATTTTTTTTGTTCTGTGAGTAAAAATAAGTGATTATTCTTTAAAATAAAATAAGTGATTACTAGGGATGAGATTTTAATGCACTAAAAAATCGAAAATATGCGCCTAAAATATGCGCTAAAAAATCCAAAATATGCACTATAAAACATAAAAATATGCACTAAAAAATAAAATGTGTGCAATAAAAATTTTGTTTTCATAGAAAAAAAAAACCTTCTTAAAAAGCAAAAAATAACGCCGTGTTAAATAGTACCATTTAAAATTTTATATAGGCAAGATTTTTTAGAAATTAAAAATATCTATAAAAAAAATTAAAAAGGAAAAAAAAAGTTTTATTATTTTCAAAGTAAATTTTTAAAATTAAAAATAGTTTTTGAAACAAATAAATTTCAATTTCTGTTTTTGCTAATTTATGCCAAAATATGCAAAAATATGCACTTAAAAGTTGGAAATATGCACAAAATATGCATTTAAAACCAAAATATGCAAAAATATGCATTTTCACCAAAATATGCAAAAATATGCAATAACAAATCGATGCCATTTTAATGCAAATTTCTTGATTCGGAAAGATAATTGGTCGATATCGTTTTTAAACTATCGACAAAAAACATGCATTTGCATGGAAATCTCATCCCTAGTGATTACACAGGGCAACACTTTTTTTTGCCCGGGTTCTGATACCTAATTTTGGGTAATTGGGGTAAGCTGATTTCAAATCTGCCTTCCGTTTTTTGGGTCAGCTCTAGTTTTCGAGATATAGCCTCAGGAAACTTTGAAAATATACTATTTTTGGCATATTTGTGAGTCCATATTTACCAACACTGGTCTTGTATTAAAAAAGTTAATGACGATTTTAGGTATGTTGGATATGCTGATTCCAAAAATGCACTTCTTTTTTTTTGAGTCATCTTTAGTTTTTGAGATATTGCCAAAATAAAATTTTAAAATTCTCAATTATGCCAGAATTCGATAAAAAAAATTTTTGTAGTTTCATGTTATAAGAAGTGCCACGCCACTTAACCCAATCTTGCCTATATTTTCTACAAAGTTAAGCAAACAAAAATTAGCATCATGTACTCAAATTTGTTGAAAAATATTTTTCAGGAGCCAAATAAAAGCAGTTTGTTGTTTTGGGTTACATGGGAGGTGCCTCGCCCACGCCACCTACCCACACCACACATTCCTTAGAACAATTCCCAAGTAAGCATATGATGTAAATATAAGGTCAATCACAAGAGTGGTTTGGCTGGAATGATGAAAAGAATTTTTCGAAATTTACTTGCGTTATAACTCGAAAACTAAAGCTGTCAGAAAAACGTTAATACACTCAAAATAATCCTACAGTAAAAAATACAGTAAAAGTGTTATAATTCTAACTATACTACTTTTTAGTAATTTACAGTATAAATTTAGCTTTACAGTATAAATTTAGTTATTTTTTTGAAATTAGAATACTTTGAACTTTACTGAATACTGATTTTTTACCGATTTTTTAATAATTTTTGTTAGTAATTTTAAAAAATTTGGAAAATTATTTTTGACACCTAATATGGCAAAATTTACATTTTTGAATATTTTTTTTTTTTCAAACGCACATAGCAAATTTTCGTTGAAAAAAAATAAATCTATATTTTTTTTTTTTAAAATTCCGAAATAGATCAGCTATCAAGCTCAATAATTATATATTTTTGAAACAATTTTTTTTGTTAAAAAATTTTTCAAAATCGATTTTGGATAGGTTTTCGCTTTTAAATTTGTTTACCGTTTTTTTATAACTGCGTTAGTAAAAATTGACTAACGCGTTGTAGGGCCCTTTAATACTAACAATTAGTAATAACTACCAACTTTTTAGTAAGGAATACTGTAGGATTTCTATGAGTGTACCAGTTTTGGAATCCTCGCATCCAATTTAGTTAAGTTCGTGATTAAAACTCAGGCTCTAAAATAAGTGTTGGAAATTATGGCCATTGGCGTAGGAAGCCAAAATTTCTGGGGGGGGGGGGGCTAAAGAGTCTTTAACAGCGATTTGCTCGCGAACGCGAGCTGATGGAAAAAATCGGATAACAGATTCGGAATCAGCACACTAAACTCCATATAAATCAGTTGTCAAATGTCAGGCAAATTGAAAAAGGTAATTTTTTGTGACCCTGTGTTATTTTTTAATTTTTAATGATTTTTTTTTTTAAATTGTTGGCTTTTTTAAGAAAAATCATTAGTTTTTACGTACTTGGTGGGTTATTTTTTTTTTTTTTGTAGAAACAAAATTTAAAAAATTATTTATAAAAATATAAAATCATGTTTGTATCAAGTGACTTTGGTACGATGGGTAGAGTGTCTGGCCAGAATGTAGTTGATTGCGAGATCGATTCCCCAAAATTTTATTAAAAATTTTTTAAAATATAATTCAATTGAAAAATTGTTAAAATAACCTACGAAATCATCAATTTTTAATGTTTTCGTAAGTATTTTTTTTTTTTTTTGAGATTGTTGGTAAAAATAACACAACAATCATTAATTTTTGATGTTTTCGGATATTATTTTTTTCGAATTTGTGGGTGAAAAAAAATGAAAGTGATGTTATTTCTTAATGTTCAATGTTATTTATTTTAGAAAATGTTCTTAACAGTAAAAAAAAATATTGATGTTTGTTAAAGGAAATGAATAATTCAAAAAATGGTTGTGTCTTAAAAATAACAATCGGGAAATGTTAAAAAAATAAAATTTTTAAAAGATAAGAAATTTAAAAAAAATATTCTGGAAATTTCCGAACAAGAATATAAAAAAAGCATATAAAAAAATCTCTCTTAATTCTTGTTTAACAATTTTTTTTAGCAATTTTTTGCTAAAAAACTACTAAAAAAATTTAAATGTACTCGTGTATAATATTATTTTTTTTTTAGTTTTGACAATGTTGTTTTTATACCCTCCACTCTAGTGATAGAGGGTATATATAAGTTTGTCATTCCCCATAAAGTATATATATTCATGATCCTCGATCGATTTTAAGACGATCTAGCGATGTCCGTCCGTCCGTCCGTCCGTCCGTCCGTCCGTCCGTCCGTCTGTCCGTCTGTCTGTCTGTCTGTCTGTCTGTTGAAAACACGCTAACTTTTGAAACACTTTACGGAGGCTCCTGAAGTTTGGCATATATGTTGGGTATTTACCTGGTCAGGTTGGTATTGCAATCCAGCAAAATCAGTCCAGTGGTTCAAAAGTTATGAGCAAAAGACTGAATTTCGGCAAGGGTTTTTTGTGAATTCATGAGATAAAAAGCACTATAACTTTCGAAAATCAATTCTGAGGATGCTGAAGCTTGGCATATATATTTGTCGTTCCTCCAGCCTAGTTCGTATTGAATTTCACCCAAATCGGTCCAGTGGTTCAAAAGTTATTAGCAAAACCGTCAATATCAGATTAGCTTCACATTAAATTCACGTGGTGAAAACCCGTTAAACCTGTTTTACAACCATTGGTAAGTCACAAAAATATTTTAAAACGTATTTTTGTCACAAAAAAATATTTTTATACCAAAACAAAAAAAAATACACTCGAAAAAAATGTTACACTCAAAAAAAATTTTACACTCAAAAAAAAAATTAGTAAATTTTTTTTTTAATGTAAAATTCAAAAAAAAAAAATTACACTCAAAAAAAAAAATTACGCTCAAAAAAAATATTTTTTTTTTTTTTCAAAAATTACTAAAAAAATTTTACACTCAAAAAAAATTAGTAAATTTTTTTTTGAATGTAAAATTCGAAAAAAAATTTACACTCAAAAAAAAAATATATTTTTTTTTTTTTTAAAAATTACTAAAAAAAAAAAATTTTACACAAAATAAAATATTTCTAATCATAACTGTTATATTTTCACGTTAGAAAATTTACTATCACTTAAAATGGGCATTGTGGAGGGTATTCATAGATTCGGCCAAGTCGAATTTAACTTTTCTACTTGTTTAAACATGATTTTTATTATAAAAATAACGGTAAGTAGTTTTTTTATTTTGTTAATTCCATAAGATTGACATGTTTGTAAACATTTAAAAGATTTAAGATTGTCTTTTTGAGTTCAAATGCTAGTGCTGCCGTTGTTGTTGCCGCCATTGCACTTATCATGAAATTCATGTATTTAGAAGTTGAAACATTATTAGCTGCTCTGGACGTCAGAAACAGACGCACAGTGGACCAAATGCTTAATCTAGCGTGCAAGAGAGTATAATTCGACTTTGAGAGCACCTAGAAAAATGAAATTTGTAATGCACAAGGAAAATGAGATGAGCTTCTATATAGTCCTAATGTGGGCGGTATTTGAAGGGGCGTGGCACTTATTGAAACATTGTCATAATAAAATATAGGTAAAGTAGAGCCAATAATAAGCAGAGAAAGTAATTTTTTTAACACAAAAAAGATTTTTAAACAGTTTAGAAAAGAAATATTTTATTTTACGTAAAAAAAAAAATTTTTTACTCATTTCTGTAAAAAAAAATTTTGAGTGAACATTTTTTTTTGAGTTAAAAATTTTTTTTTGCTTGTAAAACTTTTACATTGGGTTAAAAAATGTTTGAGAATGTCAAAAATACTCAGCAAAATATTTTTGTGGCTCATCAATATCATTTAAAGCGTTTAGGTGTTTTTTTGTTTTTAACGTAGATTCAAGGTACACCCATCTGAAATTCAGGGTTTTGCTTACAACTTCTGAACCACTGGACCGATTTGGCTGATATTTAATACCAACCTGACTAGGAGAATTGAAAATATATATGCCAAGCGTCAGCAGCAACAGAGTTGCCGTTTGAAAGTTATCGTGTTTTAAACAGACAGACGGACGGACATCGCTAGATCGACTGAAAAACAAAAACCAGCAGCCAATTTTTTTATAATTTTGGAGCTAAATATCTATTCTTTTGAAATCATGTAAAAACCCTATAGAAGTAAGCGGGATTAGTACCTAAATTCATTAACACAATTCAAGTTTGCTTGAAAAATAATTCCATTGTGGACTCGCTTTTTAATTTACGTTTTTTTACGAACAACAACACAAATTAGCTTCAAATATACATTCCTTGAGGTTAAAATATAACAAATAATTTGATAAATTGCCTTAATACGGTCGTAAAATAGCAGTTTAAACAATCAACACGTCTACACAGAACTTGAAGAAATTTTTTTATAAAAACTAATTACTCATGTTTGGCTGCCTACTACGATGGCGTTTTTGCAAATAAACAAAGAAATTTTATTAGCGTTAAGTAAGGCAGGAATAGTGCAATTATATATGCGATACTAATTCAATATTGTAAAAACTTCATTTTTCGACCAACTGCGCACCAGATTCAACATTTGGTCCACTGTGAGACGGTCGAGTGGACGGACAGACAACAATAACTGACACAAAAAAACGAAAGTGTTTTTCATTATTGTAAATTTAATGTGGTGGACTTTTTTTTGCTAAGCATGCGAAATATGTTGTAATAATATGTTTTATATGTATAAAGATTTTTTGATATATAAAACCCACTCTGCTGCTAACAACCTACTACACTACAACCACATCACCAAACAATCTAACTAATTCTTAAGTAGCAAACATTACATGAAATATTTCCCAGTAGGAAATATAATAGAATAATGTAATTGAGATAGTAAATCTGAATGAAAAACAATTTTATTTGGGATTTTTAAAAACTAAAAAAGAGAAATATGTCTTGCGACACATTATAGGTCTGTTCCACAACGTTACCGCGGGTGCCCGCGGGTACCCAAACCAGCCCGAAAAGCGTTCCCGTACGCAAAAATTGGGTAAATGAGAGAGTTTTTGAGAGAATAAATTAGTTTCTCATTTTACCGAACTTACCCGCACTTTTTTTTCGGGTAAATTGGTAACAGTCAGATGTTGAAAAAACAGCTGATTTTTTTTGTGAAGCTAAATTGGAAATTTAAGTAAAATAAAGAACTAAACCAAGGAAATGTGTTTTTTCAATACAAAAAAAGATAATTTGTTATTAAAATAAACTTTTGCAATTTGTTTTCTTGTTTAAAGTAATTTTTCTTACGAAAATATTTTAGCGTTATTGGTTTGTTTACATTTTCTATTATTTTGGGCTTGAAATGTGGTTTTTAGCGTTCCCGTACTTTTGTGTATTTTTGTGGTATCGTGAGAGGTTTTTTGATTTGCTCTCATTTTACCGAACTTTACCCGGAAAGTTGTGGAACACACTTTATATGTTGAACACGAATATCCCGAATTAAAATCAGTCGATAGGTTTTTTGATATATCGCTATTGCAAAGTTGCAAAAAAATGGCGGTTCTTTCCTACGTTCAAGAAACTAAATAAAAAGAATCTCAAAGTTTCTTTCCCTTGACCCTTTCATAGAGCTTGAGATTGCTTTCATTTAAAATTAACTTGAGCCAAATTCAATCATTCTAAGCCATCGATGAAAGTTTTGGTTATTTAGAAAATTTTCACAAAAAGCTCTAAGCAGTGATCGAAGGCCGCCAAATGTTCTGGTTTGATTGAAATTAAGTTTAAATGAAAGTTTGTCTCAAGCTCTATGAAATTGTATGTATAGCCCTATATGGAACTACACTCAAAAAATTATGTCATTAACTGTTTGTAGTTTATTTTTAAAAGAAAAAACATTTGTTTGATGTTCAGTTTTTATTAATGACTACTTCAGTCCTTTGTTTCAAAAATAACACACTAAAAAATAAAGACTTTCATTAACATTTAATTTTTAAAGTCAATAATTTTTGTTCTGCAAGTAAAAACTACTGATTATTCTTTTGATTTTTAATGATTTGTGTAAGTAATTTTTTTTTTTAAGTTGTTGGTATTTTTTAATGAAATATCATTAGTTTTTACCTACACAAGTCAGTTATTTTTTTGTAGAAAAAAAAAATCAAAAAATTATTTATTGAAATATAAAAACATGTTTGTATCAAGTGACTTTGGCACGATGGGTAGAGTGTCTGGCCAGAATGTAGTTGAGTGCGGGATCGATTCCCCAAAAATTTTATTAAAAATTTTTAAAAAAAATATTTCAATAAAAAATTGTAAAAAATTACTTACGAAATCATTAATTTTTATTGTTTTCGTAGGTTAATTTTTTGAAATTTGTTGGTAAAAACAGAACTATCATTAGTTTTTAATGTTTTCGTTGGTTATTTTTTTCGAATTTGTTGGTAAAAAAGAGTGAAAAACACGTAATTTTTTAATGTTATTTATTTTAGAAAATTTTGTCAACAGTAAAAAATAAATGTTGATGTTTGTTAAAGCAAATGAGTAATTACTGGGATGGTTTTCAATTGTTTATTCACTGGTTTTAAGTGTGTTTTTCATTTGTTTTTGACTACAAAATATTTTGAGTGTATGAGCTTTTTTGTAATTTAACAAGGTTTTTAACAATAAAATTCTAAATTTACAACTTTTTTAGCGAAGTAAAACTTACAAGGAAATCCCGTGAATTTGCTAATTTTTTTTTGTAAAAAAACATGTTGAAAATTTGTAAAATTACAAAAAAAAAAAAATTGTAAAATTACAAAAAAAATTAAATTTCGATCGAAACTTTTTGTTTAAAAAACAAGGAAAACTGTCAAATATTGGTAAAATGGGATTACTAGACTTTTTCTGGTAATTTGACAAGGTTTTTTTTTAGTAGTAAAAATGGCTGTAAGTGAGGTTAATTGGTACACACAAAATAAAAAAAATTGTCAAATTACTAGGAAAAGACTCGTAATCCCATTTTACCAATATTTGGCAGTTTTCCTTGTTTTTTAACATATCGAAATTTAAATTTTTTTGTAATTTTACAAATTTTCAAGATAATTTTACAAAAAAAATCTAGTAAATTCACTAGAATTCCTTGTAATTTTAATTGCGCCAATAAACTGTAAATTTACAATTTTATTGGAAAAAAGCTTGTAAAATTACAAAATTATTCGTAAAAAGCTTTTAAAATTACTACCCGAGTAAAAATAAACATATATTACAATATATAACTTGATACAAACATAATAAATTATATATGATTATACATCCCTGAGATATTTTCTAAATTTTTTTTAATGCAGTCATATGTAGTAATATATAATTTAATCATGATTCGGATTAAAAGGTGTACGGTTGATATAATTATATAAAATTATATGAGGGTCAATACAAAATTTCTTTTTCTGTATAATTTAACTTAAAATTATATATTGCTTATGCTGTTCCATATAAACCTATATATGTTTACAATTAACCAAAAATTTTCTAAGTTTTTTAGGCAAAGTATAGGAAACTTTTCAAAATGTTCCTAAACATTTCTTGTTAGGGTTATGTATATCACCTATCTGGTTCGAAGCGTACCCAAACATTTTTTCTGTTTTTGAAAATTATATGTTTGGTGAATGTATCGTTGACCTGTGGTGTATCTCAACCCAAACCAAAAAACACCAGGATTTTATATGTTTTTGTGCAATTAGATCTAATTAGATCTACCAATATAAGGCAATATCTGGTCAAAAC
The DNA here is from genome assembly GCA_963921195.1 of Pegoplata infirma. NCBI lineage: Eukaryota > Metazoa > Arthropoda > Insecta > Diptera > Anthomyiidae > Pegoplata > Pegoplata infirma. The sequence continues at coordinate 19,911,002 of OY992539.1, read as the reverse complement.
TCGGATGAAATCAAATCATATTTTATACAAGTAGATCTTTTTTAATGCAAAAACATCCACCATTATTCGGATCAAATTGCGTATTAATATATATTGTGTCATATATCATTATATATTGCATCATATAAAAATTTTTACTCGGGTAGGAATTCTCTTAAAGTAGTAGGTAGCAAAAAATCTAGTAAAGTTAAGAATTTTATCCTGTCAAAAAATTAGTAAATTTACAATTTTATTGGTAATAACCTTGTAAAATTACAAAATTATTGGTAAAATGCTTGTAAAATTACTAGGAATTTTTGGCAAATAGGAGGTAGTAAAAAAAAGGTTACAACACATTTTTCTTTTAATTTTACAAGGTTTTTTTTTTGAGTGTACTTACAAAAAGTGGTCCCAAATTTGTTGAAATCTGTTTAACTTTCCTAAGGAACCCCGTAGTTTCTTGAACATTTTCCTACTGGGTCCTCTAGCACAACTTCATTTATGGTGGGTCAGTAAAATTTACTTCATTAATAACAATAAACATTTGTAAATTTTGTGGTGGAGTGTCGGTATGTTTTTTATTTTATTTTTTTTATTTTTATTATATTTTATACATAAACAAATATACTCTAACTCAAGTATATTTCTATTCTCATATTTGCAAAAAAAAATCCATTTTATTTTTCCAGTTGTTGTGTGCATTTTTATGGCTTTATATTTAGTTCATTTGGGAATTTTTTCGTTAAAGCTCTGGGTATTTTGTTGTTTTTGTTGTTATTCTGTGGCCGCCTTAATATTGTGTAAAAAAGCATTTTAGTATATAAACCACGACATAAACTTAGATTAAAACATAATCTATTTAGACTTCAAAACAGTCTCAGCACAGACCTTTATTGAACTTTTTCTATATAAAACAAAAACCAAAAAAAGGATTAACAAAATGTTCAAATTGGTAAGTCCTTTTTAGGGATGAGGGGGAGGAGGAGGAGGAAAAATTAATTCCAAAAAAATTTAATATACTCTTTTTGTTTTTAGGTGGTGTTGTGTGCTTTTCTTGCCGTAGCTGCTGCTCGTCCTGGTTACTTATCACATCCTGGTGCCGTTTATTATTCAGCTCCCGCAACTGTGATTCATGAACCAGCTTATGCTAAAGTCGGTGCCATTGTTAAGTCAATACCCACTGCCGTTTCACATCAATCCATTTCCCAGGTGCATAGTTCTGCTCATGTTGTTCAACCCATAGTGGCACCAGTTATTAAAACTACCTATGCTGCTGCTCCCATATATCATACTGCATATGCTCATGGTCCTGCCCTATCTTACGGTCATGGTTGGGCTCCTTCCTGGTAAATGTTGTTCTAGAACTCCCGCTTATTCTATTGCAAATATGATGTGTGGATTTTTTTTAAGTCATAAGTTGTTTCGTGTTTCTGTTAATGTGTAACCGGGCAAAATGACAGCTGGACGTCGCCGTTCTAAATTCTAAATGACCTCATTTTTTTATTTCTTTATTTTTTTTTACTTCCTATTTCAATATGCATACTGCAACTGCATATTTCTATTAATCCATTGTTTTCATATCATTGCCCATTCATTTTTATTCTGTGTAAATATTTATTTGTATTTCACTTTAAAAAGGTTTTTGTACTTTGTTTATTTCACTCACATGTATTTTGTATTAAACGAAAATTGACTGATAAATGCAATTTTAAATAAATGAAAAAAAAAAAAAAAATATAGAAAAATTATGAATTTTTTATAAAAAAAAAAATTTGGAGTTTTCTTTTCAAATAGATACAAAAAAAAAAACGCCTGCGAATTTTGTACTCTTGCCCAAAACATTAAATCATGATAATGTTTTGCGGAAGATTTGGGCGTACTTGCCAAAGCAAAGTTTGTTTTTTTAGAAAAATTAATCTTATATTACTTTGCTATTCCATGCAAAACTAATTAAAATATCAGTCGAGGACTGCATTAAGTTTATATATTATTGATCCATTTCTAAGACACTCTGTGGAAAGCAAGATGCAGTCCAAACCAAAAGAGCTGTATATTTAGTAAATGAGTGCAAAAATAAGTGCAAAAAAGTGTTTTTACATATTGGAAAGTATTAAAGATTCGGCACTGAAGAACAGTGATGACAACTTTTCACAAGCAAAACGCGCAAACGCAAAAAGTGCTACAAAGTGCCAAATTTGACTAAGGTTAAAAGCGCCAAATTTGACTAAGGTTAAAAGCGCCAAAAAGTGCTAAAAAATATTTTTAGTGTAACGGTTTTAATATAAATTTTTATAAAATCATCAGGCCTTTTCACAGAATAAGTCTAAAAAATTGTTTTTTTTTCTGTTTTTATTACAAAAACCAAATTTTGTTTGTTAATTTTCAACAAATTTCCACATTTCTATTGTTGTACTACAACAACTACGTGAAAAATACGGATTTAATACTGTTACAAGGACATTTCTGTTGTAATTTTTTTTTTTTTTTTTCAAAATGATTAGTTTAAGAAAGAAAGCGCTAAATGAAAAAGTGGAAATTCGCCAGTTCAGCGCCTTTTTTAAAAAACGCGCTAGATTTTGGACACATAAACCCATTGGTTAAATGCTTAAAACTTCATTTATTATGCTTTTTGAGCTTAAGTAATACAATTTTATCATTATTTAAAAACATTTTTAACATCCACGCTCACAAAAGGGGGGGGGGGGGGCGGACAAAAAAAAACTATTTTATTTCCTAAGTCCAAGTGACATCAAATTGTTTTATTTGCTAATCAAAAATACAAAAAAAAAACTGTGAAAACATGGCGTTTTTCAGAGGATAGTTATGTTCTTCAAGGGGGAGCTTTTCCCCCTGGTCCGATTTTGCACATTTACGAACTTAAACTGCCTAGGACCAAAAGACATATTCCTGCCAAACTTAACGAGTCCATCTCTTTTATTTTGGACTGCATCGTGTCTTATACAGACGGACGGACGGACGGACATTCGGACACTCTAGAAAAGTCTTAGAATCGATCATAGATCAATAATATATATACTTTATGGGGTCCCCGACCGATATTTCGATGCGTTACAAACGGAATGACAAAGTGAGTATACCCCTATACTGTAGTTGGAGGGTATAAAAAAAGAAAAGAATAGAAAAATTTTTTGATGAAAAAAAATTAAAAAAAAAAAATGAAAATATATAAAAAAAATTTGATGAAAAAAAAAAATGGATGAAAAAAAAATTAATGAAAAAGAAAAATTGATAAAAAAAATTTGATGAAAAAAAAAAAATTGATGGAAAAAAAAATTTCATGAAAAAAATAAATTAATGGAAAAAAAAATGATGAAAAAAATCTGATGAACAAAAAAAAATTGATGAAAAAAAATAGATGAAAAAAAATTGATGAAAAAAAAATGAATGAAAAAAATTTGGTGAAAAAAAAATTTGATGAACAAAAAAAAAAAAATTGATGAAAAAAAAATTTGTGGGAAAATATAGATGAAAAAAAATTGATAAAAAAAATTGATGAAAAAAAAATTTGATGAAAAAAAAATTTGATGGAAAAAAATTTATGAAAAAAAATTTGAAAAAAAAAAATAATGATAAAAAAATTTATGAAAAAAAATTGATGAAAAAAAAATTTGATGAAAAAATTATGAAAAACAAGTAAAAAAGTTAAATTCGGCCTTGCCGAATGTAGTGATACCCTCCACAATTTCAAAAAGATTATTTCAAACAACTTTATTTAAAAGAAAATTACTTAAAAAAAAAAAAAAAATTGAAAAAAATTTCCGCGAAAAAAAATTTTGGTAAAAAAAAAATCCCCGATTTTTTCTTTTTTTGTCAAAAAATATGTTCGTACTTGTTTAAATACCATTTGGTGTTCAATTATGTTCACATATGTCAACCAGAAGTCGAATTAAAGCATTTTGTATTTTTCGGTTATGTTGAATGTACTGAAATTTTTGAGGTATGCTTACATTTTCGTTCATAACTTTTGAACCGCTGAACCGATGTTGCTCAAATGCAATACCAAACTTCTCGGGAGAACTTCCAATATATATGTTAAGTTTCAGTCATCTCTGTGCAATATTTTGTCCGCGAGAGCATTTTCCACAGACAGACAGACGGACAGACGGACATCGCTAGAATGTCTTAAAATCGATCGGGCATCATGAATATATAGACTTTATGGGGTCCCAGACCGATATTTCGATGAGTTACAAACGGAATGACAAACTTATATATACCCTCTATCACTAAATGGAGGGTATAAAAAATTATGAAAAAAAATTTAATGAAAAAAAATTGAATGAAAAAAAATTTATGAAAAAAGATTTGATGAACAAAAAAAAATAGATTAAAAAATATTTATGAAAAAAAAAATAGATGAAAAAAAAATTGATGAAAAAAAAATTTGATGGAAAAAAATTGACCAAAAAAAAATTGATGAAAAAAAATTTATGAAAAAAAAATGATGAAAAAAAACTTTGATGAAAATAAAAATTTATTAAAAAACTTATAAATTTTAAATTGACACAATTAAACATTTAAAATCCTGCTGATGATAACACTAACTGGAGTGTTTGAAACCGGTATGAGAATACCAGAAATATCTATAACTTACAGAAATTTAATTTTTCTTCTGCATTTTTTCAACTTAAACCCTTATAACAATTATAATTAGAGCCTGAGCTCGATCTGTACTTTCAAAAAAAAAAAACAATAAATAAAATTTATTATATTTTTTCGGCGTAAGCCAAGTGTATTTAATTTGTTGTTTGTGTTTTTCTGATTGAAGAAGAAAATTGTGTCTTCTAAAGATTAAATTAAATGTGGATTTACCCTAGACCATGGTTTCTGTAGCCACTTCTACGTCATCAGTAGGCAATTACATTAAATTGATTATTTGATATTTGCTAGAAAAATTCTTTATATGTTTTTTTATCAACAGACTAGCCTGAATAAAATTACTGGCAAAATATGTCACCATTAGGCACGTCTCCGAAACAGAAAATGAAAATTCTTTAATTTTTGACTGCAATTTCAGATCGAGTAGGAAACCCTTGCGAAATAATGTAAGAGACAAAAAAGTGGAAAGAAAGTAGTTAGGCAGATATTGCTAAAAATAGAATTGTCGTGTTGGAAGCTGTCAAAATGTATTCTGTAGAAACTAAAAGTATTCACATGTATAAAAAACAAAACGACATTTAAAATCCTGCTGATGATAACACTAACTGGAGTGTTTGATACCGATATGGGAATACCAAAAATGTCTAAAAGTTTTAGAAGTTAAATTTTTCTTCTGCATTTTTTTTGTGTTCTAGATTTCACTTCCTAATTTGTGTGATCATTTTGTTTCACATAAACAAAGTTCATAATTTTTTAAATTTTAGTTATTTGGTTTCAACTTTGAATGAAACCTTGAACGACAAAACACAAGACTTGATTTCAGTTGATTCTGAAAATCTCATGTGAATGGAAATGTTGTGAAACCTAGAGGACACGAATATTAAAAAAAATAATATCGGTGGAACGGCTTTCGAGATATCGCTATTTGAAATTTGCAAACAAACTAATTTTTCAATGTTTAAGAATTTTTTTGAAAAAACCTGACATTTTTTTCCTTGGCCCTTTCATAGAGCTTGAGGCAATCTTTTATTTAAATTTAATTTGTGTCAAATCCGATCAATTTAACACGTCGCGCCGTTCGATCAAATTTTTTGATTTTTGGAAATTGTCCACCAAAAATTTTGCATTTTTGAAAAATGAACAATTAATTTTTATTAATTTGGGCAAGCTGAATACAAATTTTAAGAATTTCTAAAATTAGTCGAGCGGTTTTTGAGATTTCGCCATTTTGAATTTGAAAAAAAAAACCAAAAATGGGGGATTTTTCCTACGTTCCAGAAATTAAAAAAAAATATTGAATATTTTTTCCAGTGATAATTTTATAGAGTTTACGACAAACCTTTATTTCAACTCAACTTGAGCCAAAATTTTCTTAAAAAAAAAAATTGGATCGAAGAGCGCCACGGGTTATAATTAACGGAATTGGCTCAAACTAATATAAAATATCAGTTTGTCTCAAGCTCAATCAAAGGGTAAATGAAAAAAAAAATGAGATTTGGATTTAATTACTGGACCTTGAGGAAAAACCGCCATTTTTTGCATTATTCAAATAGCGATATCTCGAAAACCGTTCGACCGATTTTGATTTTTTTGGATTTTCATGTTCAGAGCATCAAACTTTATAAATACGATGTTTTGCAAGATATATTTTTTAAATTTTTTTTTTAATTTTCAAAAATCCAAAAAATTCAGCGCCCGAAATAGCCATGAAATAACTTTTAGTTGCTGTGATCCAAAACCGTATATTTTTGTGTTATCATTAAAGCATTAAAATATCTGCAGAAAAAAATCTGCGAATTTCTGGGAGTTGGAGCCAGCAGCAAAAAATTATCTATTCGCCTAGCATTCATATATATTGTTGAATCAACATTTTTATTTTTTTGTTATTGCTAAGGAAAGGACTTTCATGCAAATGCATGTATTTTCCTGTAAATCTTAGAACAGTGCAAACTAAATATCTTTGGAAATCAAAAAATTTGCTTTAAAATGGCATCAATTCATTAGTGCATATTTTTTGCATATTTTACTAGTATTCTGTTGGTTAGGCCACACAATTTTTGGTCGAGGTCAAATACTTGTCGGAATTTTTTCATTAACAAGCTAACAAAGTAAAAAGTATTGAATTTTTTTTTCGAAAATGTAAAAATGCACAATGTTTATAAGTTTTAGTGCAAAAATATCTCAGAAACTGATACATTTTCTTTAAGAAAAATGTCTCAGATTCTGAGACATTTTGAAAAATTTCGCAGAATCTAGTACTTTCTCAGAATCTGAGACTTTCTATCTGAAAAAGTCTCGGATTTTTTCTCTTGAAAAAATGTCTCAGAATCTGAGACTTTTTCTATAGGAAAAATGTCTCAGAATCTGGCACTTTTTCTATAGAAATAATGTCTCAGAATCTTAGACAATTTCTATGGGGAAATGTATCAGAATCTAAGACTTTTTCTATAGAAAAATGTGAAAAATAGGAAAAATGTCTCAGAATCTGAGACTTTTTCTATAAGAAAAATGTCATAAAATCTGAGACTTTCTCTATAGAATAAATTATCAGAATCCGAGACTTTTTGTACAAAAAAAAATTCTGAGACATTTCTGCATGGGAAATATAGATTTAAGTGCATATTTCTAGGTTTGTAGTGCATATTTTAGGCGCTTAAAATATAGTTTTTTAGTGTATGAAGTTCCTGTCCCTGGTTATTACCATTTAATCATGATTTTTTTTATGGACTGAAATTTATTTATACATATCTCATTGTTATAATTTTTTAATAAATTATTAAATCGCTCATCTAATTTTTATTTATATTATTAAAATAAAATAAAAAAATGTCACATTTAAGTCCTGTTATTTATATTTATTGTTAATAATAATCCAAGTTCATTCAAACATGAAACGAGCGCGAACTCATTTTAATCGGCCAAATCATTAAAATCCTTGGAAACAATAACGGATTTCTATTTAATCCTTGATGATACAAAATAAAAGTGTAAAAATATTATTGTTTATCAAATGATTTGTTATGATAACAATGATGATGATGATGGGTCGGTCGGTCGGTCGGTCAACAATATTTATTAATCCACGAGAAATTATTTTTTTCTTAATATTTCAAATATAATTATAATGATGATGCACTGTAGTTATTGTATTTGTTTATATACAAGATGTGGAATAAAAAGAGTGCAATAAACCTCATTACATTTAACCTTGAACTTCAATTTAGTTTATATGGTGGATAAGAAAAACACAAAATAACAAAAAAAAACTATAACTATTATGTGGAGGTAATTTTTAAAGGAATTATGGGAGATTTATATACTTGTGGTGTATATAATTAAGACGAGATTTATTTGGTTATGGTTTTTTGTATACCCTTTAACCACAGTATTGGGGCATACTCACTATGTCACAGTGCAACGCATCGAAATACCGGTCGGGGAGTATATATGAGGCATTCCACACCAAATGTCCAGCGAAAAAAAAAATATGTGTACCGTACACTTCTGAATAGGTTTTATGTATAGCCCTTTATGGATCTAAGAAAGTTTGTTATGAAATTTTCCATTTTTAAAAAAAGTCACTTTAACAAAAATCCGCCAAATTAAAAAAAAAAAAAAAATTGTTTGAAAGTTTAGATGTTTGTCTATCCACACAAAAAAAATCAGACATGCGTTTTTAGTTTTTTTTTCGAGAAAATCGCATTTGAATTTTGAATTTCATAAAAATGTAGTATTTTTTTTGTATATGAGGCATTCCACACCAAATGTCCAGCGAAAAAAAACACGTGTACCGTAAACTTCTGAATAGGTTGTATGGATAGCCCTATATGAAATTTAGAAAATTCCGTTTTTGGTTTTTCAATTTTTCAAAAACTGGGCTTAGGAGGCATGGTCAAATATTGGAAAAATGGTCAAATTTGTGGCGAGTTGCCTTGATTAAATATTTATCACATTAAAACGGAATGCACCACAATCTCAAAAATGTATTCTTATATAGTGTTGTATGGGCTATCGATTAAAATTTTTTTTTTTTTGAAAAAGTTTCAGAACCCGTTCTGAAATTTTCCATTTTTAAAAAAGTCAATTTATCAAAAATCCGGCCACTTTTTTTTCATTTTTAATTTTTTTCTTTTAAAGTTTAGATGTTTATCCATCCACACAAAAAAATTCAGAAACACATTTTTCGTTTTTTTCGAGAAAATCGCATTTGAATATTAAATTTCATAACAATTTAGTAACTTGCTTGTATTTTCTTGTGTCAACAGAGCGTATGACGAATATTTATGCAATTAATATTACTCATTCGCAACTTTAAAACAAAGAAATACAAGCAAATAACAAAATTGTTATGAAATTTAAAGTTCAAATGCGACTTTCTCGAAAAAAAAGACGAACGTGTTTCTGAATTTTTTTGTGTGGATGGACAAACATCTAAACTTTAAAAATAAAAAATAAAAAAGAAAAAAAAAAAGTGGCCGGATTTTTGATAAATTTACTTTTTTAAAAAATGGGAAATTTCAGAACTGGTTCTGAAAATTTTCCAAAAAAAAATTTTAATCGATAGCCCATACAAAACTATATAAGAATGTAAATTTTTGACATTCTGGTGCATTCCGTTTTAATGTGATAAATATTTAATCAAGGCAACTCGCCACAAATTTTACCATTTTTCCAATATTTGACCACGCCTTCTAAGCCCAGTTTTTGAAAATTTGAAAAAACAAAAAACGCAATTTTCTTAGTTTCATATAGGGCTATTCAAAAAACCTATTCAGAAATTTACGGGACACATGTTTTTCTGTAACGGGACATTTGGTGTGGAATGCCTCATATTGGGGTTTTCGTGTCAACTGACACAACTTTTGAAACCGATATCTTTCGATCGGGATGAAATTTGCACCAAGGTTAGTCCTATTGGATAGTAGTTCAGACACAATTTTTCAACGAGATCGCTCAAGGACTCTCTGAGTTAGAGGGGGTCGAAATTTGACATTTTGGTTAAAGAGGTGTTTATTCTTATCCATGTAACTTCTTACCTATTGTTTATAGCAAAATGTGTTCCAAATAGTTTAGATAGCTATTTCTTCAGTCTTTCGAAAAAAAATTATAAAAAAATAAAAAAAAAATTTTAGATTTTTTTTCTTAAAAATTCAAACTTTTGTGACTTTTTCCTCAAATCGGGCCCTTTTTTTATTGATTCAAAAGAAAGCTTAGGTCATTTCTTTTAAGAGCTATGGGGTCGCTTAGTGGGATGCGAGTGGGATATCTATGAAAAAAAAAAATTTGTATCTTTGGAACACAAAAAACGGTTCTTCAATTTGCACTATTAGGCGTGGTATAGCTAACCATTTTTCGATTTCGATCCGCGATACCTTCTAATTTTTATAGGTTCGAAAAAGAAAACACGAGCCAAAAAATGAGGGCGGTGGAGTGGGGCCATATGGCACCTCATCGGGGTCACAGTTGGGCGTAAAGAGGTAAAAATCCTCAAAAAGCCCCACAACTGCCCTGGAAACGCTCCTGGTGGGGTGCAATGTGAGACGAACCTCCAATAATTTTCTGCCCCCAATAAATTTCTTGAACATACCTAACCCCTATTTCCACTTCCTAAGGGGGCTCCCATACAAAACATTTTTTAAAAATTTGTTCCTACCGTTCTAACTTACCCTTAAATGCCCCTAGTGGAGCCAAATGTATGACCGACCTCCATTATTTTATTAATTCCAACATTTTTTGCAAACATACCTACAATGTATCTTTAACCCTTAAGGTGGTACCCGTACATTTCTTTTATTTTTTATAAATTTGTTTTATTAAACCAGCTCCTACCGCCCCTACCGTGCCTCCTAGAGAGACAAAAATTTGGACCAACCCACATTATTTTTTAGTTACCAATATTTTGTCCGAACGTAATAACACCCTATCTCTACTCCCTAAGGGGACATTTTCTCAGAATACACCTACCCTTTATTTTCAACTCTTAATAGGGTCCCCATACATTTATTTTTATTTTTTTATTAGTTTTTAAAAATACATGTGTTTATAATGTATGGGAACATTATAAACACATGTATTTTTAAAAACTAATAAAAAAAATAAAAATAAATGTATGGGGACCCTATTAAGAGTTGAAAATAAAGGGTAGGTGTATTCTGAGAAAATGTTGAAAAAACATTGGGGTCGGTCATACATTTTACTTCTCTAAGGGCACCCTATGGACAGTTAGAGCGGTAGGAATTTTTTTTTTTAAATGTCATTTTGAATGGAAGCCCTCTTAGGAAGTGGAAATAGAGGTTAGGTATTTTCAAGAAAAATTTTTGGGGCAGAAAATTAATGGACCTCGGTCTCACATTGCACCCCTAGGTTCTAGGGCAGTTGTGGGGCTTTTTGAGGATTTTTACCTCTTTACGCCCAATTTTGACCCCCATGAGGAGCCATATGGCCCCACCGCCGTTATTTTTTCCTCATGCTTTCTTTTTTGAACCTATCAAAATTAGAGGGTGTCCCGGATTGAAATCGAAAACTTGTGAGCTATCCCACGCCTAATAGTGCAAATTGAAGAACCGTTTTTTGTGTTCTAAAGGTAAAAAAAAAAAATTTCATAGGTATCCCACTCGCATCCCACTAAGCAAACCCATAGCTTTTAAGAAAATGACCTAAGCTTTCTTTTGAATCCAAAAAAAAAGGACCCGACTTGAAGAAAAAGTCAAAAAAGTTTTGGATTTTTAAGAAAAAAATCAAAAAAATTTTTTTTTTTTTTCGAAAGACTGAAGAAATAGCTATCTAAACTGTTTGGGACACATTTTGCTGAAAACAATAGGTACGAAGTTATACGGATGAGAATAAACACCTCTTTGGCTAAAATGCCAAATTTCAACCCCCTCTAGCTCAGAGAGTCCTCAAAAAATTCATATAAACTTTCTAACCAAACATTGATTAGCACTAATCTTTGATTATATTGTGATAAGACTTTTCTATGTGAAAAACGTCTCATAATCTGATACTTTTTCCACACGAAAAATGTCTGAGAATCTGAGATTTTTTCCATACGAAAAATGTCTCGAAATCTCAGACTTTTTCTATATGAAAAATGCCTCAGAATCTGAGACATTTTCTTTACAAAAAATGTCTCAGAACCTAAGACTTTTTCTATACGAAAAATGTCTCAGAATCTGAGACTTTTTCTATAGGAAAAATGTCTCAGAATCTGAGACTTTTTCTATACGTAAAATGTCTCAGAATCTGAGATTTTTTCTATACGAAAAATGTCTCAGATTCTGAGTCTTTGCATGTCTCAAAATCTTAGACTTTTAATTTTGGCAAACTTCAATGAACTTTAGATTTTTAAAATTTTAGAATCTAACAGCTTTACCACAAAAAAAATAAAATAAATTTAAAATCAACTTTTAATTTTATTTCCATACAAATTGTTTTGTTTTTAAAATCGACTTTCAAAAAATGAATTGAAAATTTGAAATTTAAAATAAAACTTTTGTTAAAATATACTTTTTGTTTTCTTGTGGTAAGGAATTGCCTTAGAATCTGAAACATTTTCTGGACGAAAAATATTTTACAATCTGAAGCTTTTTATGTAGGAAAAATTTCTATGAATTTGAGACTTTTGATATAGAACAAATTTCTCCTTTAGATAATGTCTCAGATGTGTAAGAAAAATCTGTTAGATTCTGAGAATTTTTCTGTCAGAAATGTGAAACTTTCTTTAAAAACTATTAAAAAAAAAAAATTATCCATTTTCGTATGAGCGAATTTGTTGACATTTCGAGGCCCCTTTAGGTCGGTTCCACGTTCCCGGTGTGCCCGAATGGTTAAAACGGTAATGGAGAGCGCAAAGAAATTAAAAAAAAAAATTTAAACGTAGGAAAATACCGTAATTTCCGCAATTTTTTTGACCAATTTCAAATGTCAAATAAAATAGTAAGTAGAAAAAAGTTTTAAGATTTTTTTAAAAAATTTCTTGAACGTATGAAAAAACTGGCCATATCTCGAAAACCTCTCTACGGATTTCAACTAGTGACATTTTAAAAACCAATTTATTTTTTTTTTTTTAATTCGTGTTCAGCGCATCAATATTAATAAATGTGATGTGTCGCGAGACATTTTTTTTAAAACTTTTTTTTTTTTTTTAATATTTAAAAATAAATCAAAATTTTGATGGCCGGGCGATCCGATTAATCCGATTAGCCTTAAATTTGTTTAAGGCCTTGGGGAATAAAAATTTGCCGGAACATTCGAAATCGGAAGAAAAACTTATTTTGCCATACAAATAATACCAGTCCAATGCTCATATTCGAGTTTAGTTTGTGATTAGACAACATCCGACAGGGAATTATAAATGGTTCGGCAAAGCGGAATCACTCTCACTTGTTCTTTATAGCTTTCAATAAAAAGTAATGATAAATATCGGAGGTTTGTCTCTGAATTTTTTTTTTTTGCAATAAGCATAAGCAATGATGGCAACTTTTGTAATTGGAAATGGGATATTTAGTTGACAAAAGGGTTGCAAAAGTTGGTACAATTGTACTTTTTTTGGTACAATTCGAAGCTCAAAAGTACAATGGTACACCAATGACTTATTTGGTACAATTTAAGATCTTTCTCAGATTATCCCTTTTTTGGTGGAAACGATTCACGGTGGCAACTCAGCGTTTGTATCATTTCTATGTGTTTGGATCCATATTTGGCAAGATCTGAAATTGGTGTAGAAAAACATACAAACCAAATTTGAGTTAAATATGCATAAAAGGATGGCAATAGACAGATTTAAGTAAATATCGGGAGGACTTTTGTATAGATACTAATTAGATGGACCTAGAAAAAGCGGGAAATCTTAGCAAAATCGAGTCAACAATTCATTCTGCGTCCATTGGTATACTTAAAGTTAGGTCTAGGACCAATATTTCGGATCTGGCAATATAGCAAAGCGAACTTTTTTCAAAAATTATATGTATTCCGAAATATATTTTTGAAAATTGAATTTTTTTTTATTAAACTTATGATATGATTTGACTGCATCAGCAATAGTGCTTTAAACTGTGACATCGCTCACAGAAATCATGTAACAATTCAGACGGTTTGGATGCGCTCTTTGAGTCTTAATTGCTTTCCAAAAGCTTGCTTTTCGGTCCTTTTTTTAATAAAATAAATATAAAAAATTTTGGTACAATTGGGGTCGAAAAAGCACAATTTTAGGAGCTCGTTGGTACAATTTTGATGTTCTCATTTTGCAACTCTGGTTGGCAATGCTACGTTAATGAACATTTTGCATATTGACGCCCTATGTTAACTTTGAACTTTAATTTGACATATGGGCAATTCCATCATGTCGAACGTGACCGTTGCACACATTAAAGTTGAATAAAAAGTCGAAATAAAAAGATTTGTTTTCTTGACAAAAGGGGAAACTTATAGCTCTTAACTAGCTCTATAATTGTTGCTCAGGTTGATTTTGAAAATTGTTTCAAGCTTTCGAGATAATCGCAAAAAAGACAACCATTCGCACGGGACAAAAAACAGAAGTCGTTTTCGCGACTATCAATCAAAACTCTGATTTCAGCGAAACCTGAGGCAATATCACAATGCGACTAATTTTGAAATGTTGGCTTATAATGTCTCTTAAAAGTTGTAAAACTTTACCTCAAAATTATTTCTACTTTTTATTTAATTTAACTTTAATCACTGTCGCACGGGACATGTCGCACGGGACCGTTTTTTCCATCATCATATTTATGTTTGTTTTGTTGTTCTTTTTTAACAAATTATAAATAAATAAGCTTAGAAAACTTGGCATATATATTTTTCGTTCCCCTGGTCTGGTTCGTATTGAATTTCAGCCAAATCGGTTCAGTGGTTCAAAAGTTATTAGCAAAACCGAGAATTTCAGATTAGTTTCACATTAAATTCACGTGTTGAAAACCCGTTAAACATGTTTTTAAAACATTGGTAAGTCACAAAACTATTTTACAACGTATTTTTGGCACTCAAAAATTTTGTCACAAAAAAGTACACTCGAAAAAGTTTTACACTCAAAAAAAATTTTACACTCAAAAAAAATTTAGTAAATTATTTTTTTTTTTCAAAAATTACTTAAAAAAAATTTTTTACATAACATTAAATATTTCTAATCCAAAATGTTATTTACTTTCACTTAAAAAGGGCATTGTGGAGGGTATTCATAGATTCGCCTAGTCGAATTTAACTTTTCAACTTGTTTAATTTATTGTCTTGTAATTTCATTTCATCTTACTTCAACTTTTCTCTCCTCCGTTTGCATCTCTCTTTATTTTTTTCGCCGTTTATACTCATCAATATTTAAATAATTTAAAAGAATGTATTAAAATAAGTAAATCATTTATTTAAGAAAAAAATATTTTTTCAAAATTTTAAAATCCACGCTTACCATGTCGCACGTGACCAACTTTATATAAGAACCAAGACCACATATTTTATTATTTTTCAATTTTTTTTTTTTATTTTAATTGTAATAAAAATCTGTGTTTGTTCTCAATTTTTGATGAACTTTCGTTATATACACTTGACGCACTTATTACAAATGTTGTTTTTCAATGTCGCACGGGACATCGAAATGTGTGATAAAGCATAGCAAAAACTAACCGTTATTTTTTGAATTGCATAGTTTGTTATGCATTTTTTTTTAGCTCTTTGTATCTCCAGAAAGATTTTTTAAAATAAAAAGTCAATATTTAATGCTTCTCTTTAAGAACTTTTAACAAAACAAAAGGTGCAATAGAAATGTCCCAATGAGAAAAAATTGGCTTGCTCGACTTTACATTCGAATATCTCGAAATGGGTTATGAATAAATGTAAAATTTGTTCACTTTAGTTAAATTTGATTGTTTTCCTATGAAAATATGTTAAAACAAATTCGTTTCAAGAACTTTTGGTTTTTTGGTCTTGGTAGACCTTTCGGTGGAAGTGCCCATATCAAAAACTCTCTCTGAATACATTCACAACCTTTCACAATGTTTGTTTACTTAGAAATATTTGCCACACTAATTAGCGCACATTTACGATGATTTTGTTTAACACTAAATTCAAACAATAAACAAACAAAAAAATAAAACAAATGAAAAAAACATAATAATACTTTTTTATAATACTCTTCAAGTATAAAGGCCATTAACACCCATTTTTATTGCAGAGATGACGATGCCTAACAGAAAAAAAAAATGCATTTCAGTAAGCGAATGTTGCTATTGTCCGAGCTTTCTTTGCTGCACACTAAATGCTGGTGAAATCAGATTTGCAATATATTAAACCGTTTTCTCTCCTCAGAAAAATCAACTCAAAATCCGCGTTTTCAGATGCGTTGAACCAAAATTTTCCAAAAAAATATCGGCATTCTTTTTAGCTCCCACGAATCCTAAAAACAAATGGTGATATCCGATAAACTAATGAAGTGACATAGTCACCAAACGAACTCTAATATGAGGCATTCCACACCAAATGTCCCGCTACAGAAAAACATGTGTCCCGTAAATTTCTGAATAGGTTGTTTGGATAGCCCTATATGGAACTAAGAAAATTGCGTTTTTGGTTTTCTAAAAAAAAAAATGGTCAAATTTGTGGCGAGTTGCCTTGATTAAATATTTATCACATTAAAACGGAATGCACCACAATCTCAAAAATTTACATTATTATATATTTTTGTATGGGCTATCGATTAAAAATTTTTTTTTTGAAAATTTTCAGAACCCGTTCTGAAATTCTCCATTTTTTAAAAAAGTCAATTTTTCAAAAATCCGACCACTGTTTTTTTTTTATTTTTTTTTTTTTATGTTTAGATGATTGTCCATTAAAGGTGTCCTAACGACTAAGGCAATTTTTCAAAATCACTTTTTAATACGTGGTAGGGTCCTAAATTGTAGTTTTGTATCTAAAAATGAGTGAGCCAAAATTTGGAGACAATCGGATAAAAATAACTCGTGCCGAAAGTGGATTGAAGTTTTGGGACACTCTTATCTGATGAAAAAACACGTTTTTTCTAGTTTTTTGAAAAATATTGGTATATGCTATTTTTTGTTAATTTTTTTTTTAAGTAATATGAAAATGGCAATAAATTACCTTGCCAAAAAGCTTAAAGAAATTCAAATCGGATGAAAAATAAGGATTTTACGCATACATGCCCCAGACCATTGCATGGTTTTTAAAGCCAAAATTTGAAAATTTTCAAAATTTTTAGGCAAAAAAATAAAAAAAATTAAATTTTACTTTATAATTATATTAAATACATGTTATAGATAAAAACTAACAGATATGGTAGTCTAACTTTTTTTTCATTTGGCGTGGGTAGTGATATAATTTCCGCGGATCCCAAAGAAAATGAGTTTTTCTAAAATAATTTAGCAAATACAATTTTCTGTATTGCATTATACGAAGTGAAATACATAAATTCTGTAAATTTTTTGAGAATTCGGGCATCTTTAACCCCTTTTCGTCGAGGTGAAATGACAAATTTGAGACGTTATTCATTTCTATAATACAAAATATCTGCATATATCCAATTTCTCAAAAGTTACAGAATTTACGTTTTACACTTCGATCCGCACAATAGAGCACAAATTTTCAAAAATTTGCTTAATTATTGTAGAAAAACGAATTTTATTTGGAATCCGCGGAAATTTTATCACTACCCGCGCCAAATAAAAAAAAAGCTTGACTACCATATCTGCTATTTTTAATCCTAAACATGTTTTCAATTTGATCATAAAGTAAAATTAAATTTTTACTATTTTTTTGCCTAAAAATTTTGAAAATTTTGAAATTCTGGCTCTAAAAACCATACAATGGCCTGGGGCATGTATACGTAAAATGCTTATTTTTCATCCAATTTTAATTTTATTAGTCGTTTTGAAAAGGTAATTTAGTACCATTTTCATATTATTTCACAAAAAATTTAACAAAAAATATCAAATACCAATGTTTTTGCAAAAACTAGAAAAAACGAGTTTTTCGTTCTTATAAGAATGTCCCAAAACTTCAATCCATTTTCGGCACGAGTTATTTTTAGCCGATTGTCCCCAAATTTTGGCTCACTCATTTTTAGATAATAAAGAACAATATAGGACCCTACCAGGTATAAAAAGGTGATTTTCGTTTTTAAGGACACCTCTATTGTCCATCCACACAAAAAAAATCAGACACGCGTTTTTCGTTTTTTTCCTGAGAAAATCGCATTTAATTTTAAATTTCATAACAATTTTGTAGAGTCCGACCGAAACCAGTTTTCTAGGCTGAACTGAATCCGAACCTAATATTCGGCCGAAACCGAACCGAAACTTAAAAAAAATTACCGCTTGGCATGAATAAAATTATTAAAAAGTTGTTAAAGACAAATATACACTGTATATTATACAGGATATAATGCTTTTAATCCAAAGGAATTGTTGTATTTTTGAAAAAAAAAAATGTTTTTTAAAAAACTTACAAAAAAATTGTATATTTCGTTTGTAGATTAGGAGAAAATAATTTTTGAACTGACACAGTTTTACATTTATTGCATAAACTTGTAACATTTTCTTCAATTGAAGTGAAACAAATGTAATGAAATACGAAATCAAAAAATTCAGCGACTTTTTACATATTTTTTAAAATACCAAAAAGTTTCGGTTTCGGCTAATATTAGGCCAAAATTTTGCCGAATACCGAATTGAGGCCGAAACCCCATAATTCGGCCGAAACCGAGATCGAAACCGAATATTCGGTCGGACTCTACAATTTTGTAATTTGCTTGTATTTTCTTGCTTTAACGTTGCGAATGAGTATTATTAGTTGCATAAATATTACTCATACGCTCTATTGAAACAAGAAAATACAAACAAATTACTAAATTGCAAGGTTGGCAATCGAAACGAATAACGGTATCGATATTGATATTGGTATCGTGTTTTTATTTATTTTGCTATCGGTATCGGTTACGGTATTTGAGTTGAATCGGTTACGGTATTACCGATACCGAAACGTCTATACCGGTACGTACCGTTATTATCGAAAAAAAATGCTTAAAATATAAAAAACGCATAACAACTTAAAAAAAAATATTTTTTTCAATTTTAATACTAAACACGTATTGACGCATTTATTTTTAGCTTTTTTGCTAAAATGCCCTTTAAAATGTAAAAAAAAAAATCAAATAGCGTTTTCTTAGGGGGTCGGCGGGGATATTGCCGGACCACACCTACAAAAGGGGGCGGGCCGAGAAAAATGTAATTTCCTTATCCCCTTGAACAGGACTTCGAAGTTATTCTGACAAAAAAATGTTTCATTTGTTAAAGAAATTACTCAATATGACGAAAAGTTGAACATGCTTGTACACTAGGGGTATAACCATAATAAAAACCTATCATAACGGTATGGGCAATGTTATACTGATAACAAAAAACGTTATACGGGGTCATTTTGGTCCAAAAACCTTCGGCACCGATTGCGCGTGAGTGTGCGTGAGTCGATTTTTTTGCGTGAGTTTGCGTGATTTATTTACTTTTCAAATTTCCTTTCGTACCAAAAAAAGCATAAAAAAATTTGTAAAATTTGGCTTAACTTAAGATTTCGTACCGAAAAAGCAAAGAAAAGTGTAAAATTATGCTGAACTTTAAATTTTGCTGAAAATTTTGAAAGATTTTTGAAATTTAAGTTTTTGATTTTTTTTTGTATAAATAAGAGTTTCGTGAGTGTGAGTGAAGCTTGCGTGAGTGCACGTGAGTGTGAGTTGTATTAAATTTACTCACGTGATTGTGAGTGAGTGTGAGTAGAAAAAATATGCTCGTGAGTGAGTGTGCGTGATTCAAAAATTCCTGTCGTGAGCGTGAGTGAGTGTGAGTCAAAAATTACTCACGCGCCCATCTCTAATTTGAACCACGAAGTCCTATTAATATCAAAAAAATCCTTGGGCACCCACATCGCGGATTAAATAAAAAAGTGGCCGGATTTTTGATAAATTGACTTTTTAAAAAAAAGGAAAATTTCAGAACGGGCTCTGAAAATTTATAATATAGATCGACATTTGTACAATTTTTTTGACTGCGTTTGGAAGAACATTATTTGGGCATTTATGAGATATTTTTTGTGAAATTGTGGGATTATTCTGCAGTCCAAGCCTACGGTTGCGATTTACCTTTCGCTGCTGATTCCAAATCTGATTTCCAAAGTTTTTTTTATCACGCCGGGGTTTCGAGACAATTGAGGTCAAATCAATTTTAGTTTGCGTAAAAATTTTTTTTTGTAACTATAATATAATAATTTCTTGGCTGCCACCATATTATGATGCTCTTCAACCATGTTTGTATGTTTGATTGGCGATTTTTGTTAAAAATTAAGAAAAAAGTAGTAGTATTTCTTTTTATAAAATAAATAATATTTTTTTTTTATTTTAAGGTAAATTTGTAAACAATTTTAATTTTTTCATTAAACACGTCCTACTTAACTCAACCAGTCATTTTTCGAATATCCTTATCATATTTAAACACCATTTACCAAATACCGGTAGCGGTATAAGTTAAAGGAGATGAAGCAGCATATGTATGAATACCGGCAGCATATGTTTGTACTGGAGCAGCATAACTGTGGACAACAGGTGCGGCAGCATAAGTTTGTACAAGAGGAGCGGGGGCAGCGGCATAACTGTGTACTACAGGAGCGGGTGCAGCAGCATATGTTTGTAAAACAGGAGCGGGTGCAGCAGCAGCATAAGTTTCAATAACAGGAGTAGCTAAAGTTTTTGTTGTATATGAAGTAGTTTTAACAGCTGGAGCTACAATATCTTCAACAGTATGGGCTGAACTATGTACAACTGAATTACTGTGATGTGAAATTGCTGAAGGAACAGCCTTTACAACATCACCGACATGAGCTAAAGCAGATTCTTGTACTGTGACTGTAGCAGCGGGTGCAGCATAAACTAAAGGAGCTTCCAAATGACCGGGACGAGCAGCAGCTACGGCGAAGAAAACAGACAATACCACCTGGAAGGATTAAAGGATTTTAGTTTTTATTAATAATTCATATGGAACAAACAAATTTAATTCAACAAACAAATTAAAAAAAAAAATGTTTCCAATGAACGAATTTCATAGTATTTGTGAACAAATTCACAAAATTTATAAACTTTTTCATAATACTTATAACATTTTTCATAGTATTTATGAATAAATCATAATATGTGAAATTTAAAACTATTTAAGATTTTTTCATAAATAATATGAAAAAGTTCATTATTTTTATGTATTTGTTCATAAATACTAGGGGCCCCCGTGGGCTAGTTGGTAGCGTGCTAGCCTTTGAACGTGGGGGTCGCGGGTTCGATTCCCACCAGAACCCTTGGTTTTTTCGCTACAACGAGACGACGGTCATTGTTACTACCAGTTCTCGGTTAGGATGAAATTATTAAAAAATGAGTTGTAAATAAATAGAAAGAATAAATAAAATAATTGATCATGTGATCAACACTATTATTACTATAAATTTAGTTCATTGGCAAATATTTTTTTCTGTGTTATTTATCCTGATTGAGAACTACACCATTTCCACATAAAATTCAGAAAGGACGAATTGAAATTTTCGAACGGACCAATGGAAATTTAGAAAGCGTTATTGTATCTCACAAAAGACCAGTTGAAAATTCAGAAAAGTGCAATTAAAATTGTAATAAAAACAATTGATATTCCGAAAATCCCAATTGAAATTCAGAAATTCTCAATTAAAGTTCGGAAAATCACAATGGAAATGATCAATTGAAGTTCAGAATATTTTTTTTTTTTTTTTATTGTTAAAAAATTTTAATTATGAACCGGATATCTCCTCCAAAAGGTCATTAACACTTTTTCATTCTTTAATAATGATTATTTTTTTAATGTTTTTTTAAATTTTGGTATCCAAAAATGATTTGTACTTATTCTTATTATTATTAATTTCACTTTGTTAACTAAAAATCTTTCACTCACCAATTTGAACATTTTGTTTTAATATATTTTTTTAAAATTCTTTCAAAATTGGTCTGTATTGCTTGATAATTGTTTAATTATGAACTGATACAATTCTTGTCACCATCACACATTTTTATACTAAAAAAAATAAAGACTTCTTACAATCACCAAAATCTATAAACAAATAATTAAATTCCATCTACCAATTGAACTTGGCCTTGTCAAGAGATTATAAAAATTACTACAAGAATTTTTTCGTACAAAAAAAAATCCAAAGAACACCAATAATAAATGAAAAAAATAAATTAATTCGCTAAAGAAATAAAAATATTTCAATTAAAAATTTTGTTTAAAAACCAAAACAATTGTGGAGGTGTTAAATTTGTCAAAATAACAATGCATATGAAGTAAGTAACCGGTATTTGAGATTTATTTGTAATTTTGTGGTTTATTAGTTGTTCAAATTGTTTTTAGCCCTTTTTCAATAATGTTGATTGAAGTAAGGTGTTTAGATCGATCCCAACTTTTACTTACATATTTTTCAATAAAATATAGATAAGCTTGAATTCAAGCAAAATTCAAATGTTAAATCATATAATAATCAAAAATTGAGGCCTCGTTTCTAGAACTCTTTCTGTGGAATCTTTATTTTTAATTTGTTTTTAGTGTGGACCAGAAAGTCTTTTACAAAAGTTTACCCCTTATAATAGAAATTTTCAACAAAAATATTTTTTGTCTGGAAAAATATACAGATCCAGAAAAAAATTAAGTAAAAAAATTTTCAAGTGAAAAAAATTTTAGTGAAATAGTCGAGTAAAACAATAGAGTGCAAAAATATTTAAGTTGAAAACAATTTCAGTAAAAATCAGAATTAGAGATAACAGAATTCGTTCCATGGCATTTCATTACCTGTTCCATTTCTTTCCATTCAGGTTTACACTTTTTGTGTTGTAGAATAAATTAAAAAGTTTCTCTTCTCTTAACCCATTTTTAACATTAAAAATTTAAATTTCAAAATATGTTTTTTTCATACATGTCAAATTTTTTGGTTCTGTGGTCATTATATAAATATTTATAAAAAAGTACAAAATGTGCCCTTTTTATCCCCTATGGGCCCATTCATGCGCGGGCACAAGGGGGGAAAGGGAAAATTTCCCACTACCAGACCAAATTTTAAAAATAAAAAAAAGGAAAAGAAAGAAAGAAAAAATGAAGAAAAAAGAACGAAAAAAGATAGAATGCAATTTTTTAAAAAAAATTCCAAAGGAAAAGAATTTTAAAAACCGTAAATTTTTAATCTAAAAAAAATCTGAATATTTTTTAGGGAAAAATCTAAAAATTTTTATAGGGAAAATCTGAAAATTTTTTGTGAAAAAATATCTGTCAATTTTATCTGGAATTTTCTTTGGGAAAAATTGTTGTGAACGTGACAATTTTGATATAAAAAACAAGTAAAAAAATTATAGTCGGTCAAGACCGACCATATAATACCCTATTCCAGAGTTTCCCGGAAAATGGGTCCCAAGTTTAAACATGAACCGATTAGATCTATATTTCGTTAGATCTTTAATTAGTATAGAAAACATACACAAACAAAATTTGAGTGAGATTTGATTATTTTGGATGCCAATAGACCGATTTTTCTGAATATCGGGCAAAATGTTTATATGGGTCTAACAATAAGTCTAAAAATGGCCCAATTATATTTCGAATTAATTAGACCAGCAAAGCACACGTCTAACATCTAGAAACAAAGTTTTGATAAAATATTTGCAATTTTCATGATTTTTGAGAGTTTATGTGAATATCGGGAACGTGGTTAGTATGTATGGGGACTACAAGAATAACTGGTTCGATTACTATAAAATTTGGAAAGATGATTTGTGAACACAAAATATGGTTACCTGCCAGTTTCGAAAGCATTACTAATATAATACGGTTATTAGAGTCATTTGTTCCAAAATAAAGCGGACCTTTGTAGGGGACCGATTGTTTCCAATTTTAATAGGCTTCGTCCTTAGGCCAAATGAAGCTTTAGTTTCAAATTTCAGCCAAATCGATTTATAATTGCTACACATATCGTGCACACAGCGTTCAGATGGACATACAAATCGTCTCAGAAAGTGATTCTAAGTCAATCAGCTTATTTGAAAGTGGGTCTAGGATCAATAATTCGGATAGTTACAAACAAAAGCACAAACTCATTATACCCTTAACCACAGAGTGATGTAGGGTATAAAAATAAGTTAGACTTTTCTTTTAGGAAAAATGTATCAGAATCTGAGACTTTTTCTATAGAAAAAATGCCTCAGAATCAGAAACTTTTTCTAATGGAAAAATGTCTCAGAATCTGAGCCTTTTTCTTTAGGAAAAATGTCTCAGAATCTGAGACTTTTTCAAATAATAATTGTCTGAGAATCTGATGCTTTGCCTATTGGAAAAATATCTCAGAATATCAGACTTTTTCTATAGAAAAAATGGGAAAAATATTCTAAAATCTGAGACTTTTTCTGTAGAAAAATTCTTAGAATTAAGACTTATTTACAGAAAAATGTCGCAGAATCTGAGACTTTTTTGAAAGGAAAAAGGTCTCAAAATCTGAGAGTTTTTCGATGTGCAAAAGGCCCAAGAATCTGACACTTTTTATGTAGGAAAATAGTATCAGAATCTCTGAATTTCAGAATTATTTTGTAAGAAAAAGGTCTCAGTATCTGAAACTTTTTCGAAAGGAAAAAGGTCTCATAATCTGAGGCTTTTTCTGTTGAAAAAAAGTTTGAGAAGCTGAAATTTATTCTACTGGAAGAAAGTCTCAGATTCTGAGACTTTTTCTGTAGGAAGAAGTTAAGAATCTCAGAATTTGATGCTGAATTTTTAATCCGAATCTCAGAATCTGAGACTTTTTCTATACGAAACAGGTCTCAGAATTAAGACTTTTTCTATAGGAAAAAGGGCTCAGAATCTGAGACCTTTTTCGTTAGGAAATGTGCCAAAATCTTAGATTTTTTCTATATAAGAAAAATTTATAAGAACTTGAGACTTTCTTATGGAAAAAACGTCTGAGAATTATAGAATTTCTAAAGAAAAAACTCTCAGAATCTCAGACTTTTTCTATAGGAAAAATGCCTAAAAATCTGTAACTTTTTCTATAGGAAGAAGGTTTTAGAATCTGAAACTTTTTAGAATCTAAAACGTTTTCTATAAAACCTATAACTTAAGAATCTGAGTCATTTTCTTCAGGAAAAATACCTCAAAAATGCTTTAGAGTATGAAACTTTTTCTAAAGTAAGATCTTTAAGAATTTGAGACTTTTTAAGTGGAAAAAAGTTCTTAGAATCCGAAAATTTTTCTATAGACAAAAGTCTCAGATTCTGGGACATTTTTCGTTAAGAAATTTTTTGATTTTTTAATTGAAAAGTCGGCTACAGTTGTATTTCTTTTTTTGGTTGTCCGACAACGTTTAATTGAAGATTTTTTTTTTTGCGTACTTTCTAAAAAAAAAATTCCAAAAAAATTCTTAAAAGCGTTCTAGTATGCGATTTTTAAGTTTTTAAATTTAAATCTCATTTTTGAAAATGTTTGTACTCTTCGATTTTTTTGAAATTTTTTTGTGTAAAACTTCTATCGATTCTACAAATTTTTTGCCCAGGAGGATCGTGGGATAGCTATTATTACTATTTTTTAAAATTTTTTTGAAAAAAAATTTATTGTAATTTTTTAATCTTAAAATCATTTTTACTGCTCCGATGGTTCGTCATAGAGGGGTCATTTATAAGACCGACCCCCATTAAGTTTTACGTCTTAACATTTCTTTGGAACAAACTAATACCCTATCTCCAATTTATAAAGGGGCTCCCACACAAAACGACATTTTTTAAAATTTGCTCCAACCGCTCTAACTGCCCTAATAGTGCCCTTAGAGCAACAAAATATATGACCTACAATATTTTTTTAGTCCAAACATTTTCTCAGAACACATCTACCCTCTATCTCTAATTGTTAACAGAGAGTAAAAATAAATGGGGGTCGGTCTCAATAATGACCCCTCTCGGACGCACCATTGGACCGGTAGAAGCTGATTAAATAAAACAAATTGACAAAAAATAAAAAAAAAATTGTATGGGGACCGCCTTAACAATTAGTGATAGAGGGTAGGTTTGTTCAGAGAAAATGTTTGGACTAAAAAAATATTCTGGGTCGGTTATACATTTTGTTGCTCTAAGGGCACTATTAGGGCAGTTAGAGCGGTTGGAGCAAATTTTAAAAAATGTCGTTTTGTGTGGTAGCCCCCTTAGAAATTGGAGATAGGGTATAGGCAGGTTAAGTTCGGAAATGGGCAAAATCGGACCAAGGGGGAAAAAGTTTCCACTTGAAGTACTAAACCAACCTCTGAAAAACGGAATTTTTTGCAGGGTTTTTTGTACTTTTTTTTATCAAATGCAACATTTTTATGTCGGAGGAAGCTCAAAACCCTGCATGTGGAACCAGCGGATAAAAAAAAATAAAAATAAAGTTTGACCCGCCCCTTTTGTGGGCGTGGATATAAAAAAAGGATTTTAATAATGATTAATTGGATTAAATAATTGCATGAATCATAATAAATCCATTTGACAACATATATCGCTAGGGGAAGGTGTCCCTCAATGTCTCCCACCAAACCCCCAAACCACCCCCACCAAAAAAAGGACGCCCCTGAAAAAAATATTTTTATGTTTTTTTTTACATTTTGGAGGGTATAAAATATTCATCACAACCGAATCTAAATTCTCACTTCTTTTTATACCCTCCAACTACAGTACTCACTTTGTCATTCCGTGTGTAACTCATCAAAATATCGGTCTAGAATCCCATAAAGTATATATATTTATGATCAGTGATCGATTCTAAGACATTCTAGCGATGTCCGTCCGTATGTCCGTCCGTCCGTCTGTCCGTCCGTCTGTAGTTAACATGATGCAGTCCAAAATAAAAGAGCTAGACTCCCGACATTTGGCACGAATATGGCTTATGTTCCTAGGCAGGTTAAGTTTGTAAATGAGCAACATCGGACCAGGAGGTAAAATGTTCCCCCTTGAAGAACTAAACCAACCTCTGAAAAACACAATTTTTTACATGATTTTTTGGTGTTTTTGTTTAACAAATGCAACATTTTTATGCTACAAGTAGTTCAAAGTCCTGAATTTTGACCCAAAGAATTAGAAAATGTCGTTTTTTTCGGTGCGCCCCCCTTTTATGGGCGTGGAATAAATTTTTCTATATTTTTAAATATTTATAAACTTGTATTTCTTTAGCGCAAAAAGCATTAGAATGAATTTTTAAACACATATTCGAGAGGAAATTTGCCCCCCAAAATTACCACTAACGACGCCCCCCCCCCCCCCCGCCAAAAAAAAGTAAACACTCCTGTGATTTTTTTTAAACACATATTCGAGAGGAAATTTGCCCCCCAAAATTACCACTAACGACGCCCCCCCCGCCAAAAAAAAGTAAACGCCCCTGTGATTTTTTTTTATTTTTTTGCGTGTTGGAGGGTATAAAAGATTCGGCACAGCCGAATTTAACACTCTTACTTGTTTTTTTTTTTTTAATTTTTCAAAAACCCTAATTTGTATATGAAAGTTTTCTAAAAATCATAAAATTTAATATGTTGAAATCATCCAATTTGGGCCAAACTCATTTTAAATAAATGTTTGTCTAATGGTTGGGGGAAAACTTTTTTTAATTTTTTGACTTTGTTTTAACTCACTCAAAGTTACGTGTATTTTTAAGTGTAATCTAAACGCTGTAAAGCCTTTTACAAGTTATTTCACAGCCCTTTTAACGTTAAATTTGTTATTTAGTAAAGTAATTGCTGTTACAATGTATGGTAAATTACAATGTAAGTGTAAGGTTAAGGTTTTCTTTTGATTTGTAACCTTCTTGATTCTTAATGAGGTTTTTTTTCATAATTTAATCTTTCTAAAATTGTTTGGTAGCCCAATAAAAAACCAAAATTTGTTTTTGTATACCTGTACAAGTACATGTGCATTACTTGCACTTTAACATGTCATTGCTTGTCTGAGCTTGATTGCTGGTTACCAAAATAGTTGTGGTCAAACAAAATTCAGGGCCAGTTTTAAAATAAAAACCAACATTTTATGAAAATATTTAAAGTAATAAAAAATCTTTTTATGCGATTGTTTTTCAAACTTAAATTTTTTTTAATTGATAAACGTTTATTACAATTTTGGTATATAAACCTTAACATTGTAACTTGAACAATATCAGTTCTTAAGACTAACAAAACAAACAACACAGACCTTCTTCCATTTTTTTTTAAATTCACAAAAACAAATTATAACAAAATGTTCAAGTTGGTTAGTATTTTTACAAAATATATTTTTTACAAATTCATATTTTATAAATTCAATTATCTTTTACAATCCTTTTCCTTCTTCAGGTGGTGTTGTCTGCTTTATTTGCCGTTGCCTTAGCTCGTCCTGGCTCATACGAATCTTCCCCTGCCGTTGTTTATTCTGCTCCTTCTTACGCTACTGTAACCGTTCAAGAATCTGCTTTAGCTCATGTCGGTGACGTTGTAAAGGCCGTTCCTTCATCAGTATCTCAACAAAGTCATTCCATTGTCCATAGTTCAGCTCATACTGTGGAAGATGTTTTGGCTCCAGCTGTTAAAACTACTTCATATACCACAAAGTCAATAGCAACACCTGTGGTGGAAACTTATGCTGTTGCTGCCCCTACTTATGTGAAAACTGTAGCCGCTCCTGTCGTACATACTTATGCTGCTTCTCCAGTTTTATATAAATCTTGGTAATTGATTGGAATGAACGAAATGGAATTCAATAGATTTATTAGGATATAAAATGTGATTTTTTGTTTAATTAAAATTTAATTAAATTTAATTATAAGATAATAAAACTTGTTAAAAATTATTAAAACTTTGTGTTTTGATAAAATATGTAGATCGGTGAACTTGACTGAACGATCCCAGGAAACTTGAATTAGAGAAAGGAGACATGGTAAAGCTACACTCAACTTCAAACTGCTTGGCCATCTCATTTAAAGAAGTGAGACAGTTATGCCTTTATGATACTTGCTTTTTTCAAGTTACTTGTTGCTGCATTTATTAGGGTTTTTCTATGGGAATTACGATAAATTTGAAATTTTTGGTTGAAGTTATTGAAATTTTTATAGAAAAACCCTAATAAATGCAGCAACAAGTAACTTGAAAAAAGCAGGTATCATACGCACTTTAAGTTGCAGAAATTCTTTTCAGGAATAGGACTTGACAAGGACAATGCGGTTGTCACTAAAGCGAAACACCTTCGGTAAAAAAAAAAAACATTTCTCCGTAGCCTCCTTAGACATAAATTAGGAAATTACAAACTCTATGGATTCAGTCAAAAAGCCACGAGAAGAAAAGCTTTTCTGCTAACTGGTGCACTCAAGAAATTTGAATAATTATATATAGTTACGAAAATGTTCATACAATCGATGAAAAATTATTAAGAAGTGAGCAAATATTTTTTTCATTGGATGAACGATTTCAAAAATTTGATGAAAGATTACATTGCAAAAATAAAATTGTTCAATGAACATTGTTCATGCATTTAATGAAAAAGTTTTACAAATTAAAAATTAATAAATCCCTGGTCGCTTAGTGATTTAAAGTATCCAACTTGGGTTAGGCAATATTTCTTAAAAATTCGCGCTTGTCAGAGGTTGGTTTAGTTGTTAAATGGAGAACTTTTTCACCCTGGTCCGATTTCGCCCATTTCCGAACTAAACTTGCCTAGGACCATAATACTATGTTCAGATTGGCTTCGAAACCCCGTTGAAACCTCGTATTTTAAATTTAAAAACTCACCTGTTCACACACAACAATTTTGACACTTATGTAGGTTTCGGAAACTATCATACACAAAAATATTTTTTTAAAATGGTTTAATTACGCGGAAATTATTTTTTCACGTTTTAATTTTGTTTTTATTTCAAATAAATAAATATTTTGAAGAAATTTTGTAAATAAATTGATTTATTTATTTTTTTATTTTTGTCATTTTCCCATTTTCTCTATTTCTCATTGTCGCACAGTGGTAAAAATATTAAATTTATAACGTTTCGATCGTACTTTCGTTGAAACCTCACTACAAAAAGGTTTAAATTTGTGAGGGAAAATACGTATTTTCAAATGAGGTTTGGCTCGAAACCTCGTTAAACGGGGTTTCGAGGCGAATCTGAACGTACTATAAGACATATTTGTGCCGATTTAAGGAGTCTAGCTGTTTTATTTTGGACTGCGTCGTGCTAAATAATGACGGACAGACAGGCAAAAGGACGGACGGACATCGCCGACAGATATTTCGAAACGTTGCAAACGAAATGACAATGTGAGTATTCCCCCAGTGGCGGGTACAGCTTTTGAGTTTGGGGGAAGGGGGAAATTTTTTTTTTTAATAAAAAAAAAAATCATCAAATCATCAAAACAGGGATACTTTTTTTTTGCAAAAAAAGGAAAGCTATAAAATCATAAAATTGAGTAGGTTTTGCCAAACCACTGCAGCAGATTTTGGAAAAATGTCTCAAAATCAGAGATTTTTCTTAACGAAATATGTCTCAGAATTTGACACTTTTTTCCTATAGAAAAATTTTCGGATTCTAAAAATTTTTTTTCCACAGAAAGAGTC
Organism: Pegoplata infirma; assembly: GCA_963921195.1. Lineage (NCBI taxonomy): Eukaryota > Metazoa > Arthropoda > Insecta > Diptera > Anthomyiidae > Pegoplata > Pegoplata infirma. The sequence continues at coordinate 19,880,761 of OY992539.1, read as the reverse complement.
TCAGATTCTTCAACCTTTTACTATAGAAAAAGTCTCATACTCTAAAGCATTTTTTGGGAAATTTTTTTAATTTTACAAATTTCCATGTTTTTCTTACAAAAAAATTTAGTAAATTTACGAAAATTCCTTGTAAGTTTTATTGCGTCAAAAAAGTTGTAAATTTACAAATTTATTTTATTATTATCTTTCTTTCTTTTTTTCTTTCTTTCTTTCTTTCTTTCTTTTTTTCTTTTTTTCGTTTTTCCTTTTCCTTTCTTGCTTTAATAAATTTGGTCTGGGGGAAGAATTTCCCCTTACCCCCTCCTTGTACCCGCACATGCCCCATACTGTAGTTGGAGGTAATAAAAATACAATTTTAGAAAAATACTACTTTTTAAGAAATTTTTTCCAAAAATGTACTTGTTTTTAATAGTTTATTTTTAGAAAAAAGGACTTTTAAAAAAAAAAAATACTTTTTTGAATAACTACTTTAAAAAAAAAAAACTTTTTTTGAAAAAACACAAACTAAAAAAAAGGTAATGTTGTCGAAACTTTTTAAAAAAACTACTCTTTTTTCTAAAAAAAATGCCTTTTTATACCCTACACCACACTGTGGTACAGGGTATAATGAGTTTGTGCTGATGTTTTTAACTACCCGAAATATTGGTCCTAGACCCACTTTTAAGTATACCAATCGACTTAGAATCAATTTTTGAGTCGATTTAGCTATGCCCGTCCGTCCGTCTGTCTGTCCATGTAAACGGTGTAAATACGATACAGGTCGCAATTCTTAATCAATTGACTTGAAACTTTAGCCTCATTTGGCCAAAGGACGAAGCCTATTGAAATTGGAAAAAATCGGTCCATATTTAGACCTAGCCCCCATACAAAGCTCCTCATTAGTTTTGGCTCAAATGACTCTAATAGCCGCATTTTAATAATCGGACCAGTTTTTCTTGTAGCCCCCATACAAACCACCTTCCCGATTTTCACATTAATCTCTCAAATTTCATGAAAATAAAAAAATTAAACGCGTACTTTAATAATCTTATCAAATCTGATTATCATCGGACTATTTTTGGACTTAGGACCCATGTGGAAATTTCGTCCGATATTCAGATGAAGCGATTTATTGTCAACAAAAAGAAGCCTATTCCACTCAAATTTGATAAGTGAGTGATTTTTACACTAATTAAAGATTTGACAAAATATAGATCTAATCAGTCCATGTTTAAACTTAGGACCCATTTACCGGGAAACTCTGGTAAAAATATTTCTGAGTGAATGCACGTACGTATGTACATCAAATAGTGTAATTTTTGAAAAAAAAAAAAAAAAAAATACATTTTTTTTTGAGTGTACAATTTTTTTTGAGTGAAAAATTTTTTTAAGTGTAAAATTTTTTTGGATTGTAATGTTTAAGTTACCAATGCTTTTAAAACTAAACAAGTTTGAAAAGCATTGTTAAGATATCACCAATGCTTTTAAAACTTATTTAATACGTGGCATTTAAGATGAAACCAATCTGAAATTCAGGGTTTTGCTTATAACTTTTGAACCGTTGCACAGTGCCACATTTGGCCAATCTAGCACGACAAAAATCAAAAAAAAAGTTCCCCGATTTTCATGATATGTTTGTATGTATTATAGAACATTCCTAATAGCACGGAAATAATCATATAAGATCGATAATTCTGTTCGTTACTAACAGGTGGGTGAATAAAGTTGCATCTTGTAAAATCCAGTAACTAGTGTACATTATTTCGCATAAATTAAGTCGAGTTTAAACTGTTGTAACTTTTAAACAAAAAGAGATATTTATCCACTCTTTTTTGGTAATTTTAAAGGATATTTAAATGCTTTAAGTCATATCTTATCTTTTTTTTTAAACAAATTTTTCTATTTTTTTATTAAGTTTTTAACAAAATACAAATTTTTGAAAAGAAAATTATATATTTATATTTTTTTTGATGGAATAGAACTTTTGTGTTTGGTGCGTATTGGTCGCCGGACTTTTTCAAATATATTGACCAATATCCATAGTACTTATTTCAACGTCTAACTTTTGCGACCGTTTGCGACGCCGACTACAGTGGGGCGATATGTAAACCTTGTTTTTACATATTTTTTAAACATATTTTAAAAAAGTGGGCGTGGCAGTTGTCTGACCACCCCCTTTTTTTGTGATATTATTTCTTCAATACCAATTTTAAAGAAATTATAACCAAAATTACAAATTTTAAAACAAGTGGGCGTGGCCCTTAATAGGCCTCCCACATTTTTCATAATGTTATTTTCGAAGTAAAAACGAACATTTATACCGAATTTCAAGTCAATATAATTAAAATTGGATTTTTGTCTTCCTAGATTGGCCAAATGTGGCACTGTGCGTTGGACTGATTGAGCTGAAATTCAATACCAAACAGACCTGAGGAACGGGCAAAAATACATGGCAAGTTTCATCCATTATGTCTTTATTGTCTTTCGAAACTTATCGAAATTCTCTGTTGCTCATAACTTTTGAACCACTCCACAAATTTGGCTGGATTGCAATACCAACCTGACCAGGTAATTGACCAATATAGTATACGCCAAGCTTCAGTAGCCACTGTAAATAAAGTCTTTTAAAAGTTATCGTGTTTTTTTGAAGAAATGTATTTTTTATAAAGAAATGTACTTTTTTATAAAGAATTTACTTTTTTTATAATAAATATTTTTTTATAAAAAAAAGTATTATTTTATAAGAAAAGTACTATTTTAGAAACATTTTTTTTTTTTTAAAGTACACTAAAAAAATTATGTAGGTAAATTCCAGTGAATATTCACTTAAAACAAATGAAACTTTATTTAAAAACCATTCCACTGTTTTTTCATTTAAAATAAAAACACATTACAGTCAATTTTAAATGTTAATTTAATGACTAACCAAAACATTAAAAAACTAGTGAATATTCAGTTATTTTGTATTGAAAAACAGTAAAGCTATAGAAGAATTTTTTTACTGCCGAAATTAAATGTAACAGAAAATTCGTTTTTAATACAGTAAATTATTTTTTTTAAACTACAGAAACAGTAAAAAAATTAAATCCTTTATAAAATAAGCGATTTTTCTTTTAAAATGACTTTACTGATTACTGTTTAAAATAACCTACAAACAGTTAATGACATAATTTTCTTAGTGTACCTACTATTTTAGAAGAAAACTTACTCTTTTAGAAAAAAAGTACATTTTTATGAAATAAGTACTTTTTAGGAAAAAAGTACTTATTTTTGAAAAATAGTATTTTTTTTAAAAATTTAAAAATAGAAAAATTTCACTTCCTAGTATAACTTCAATCGCTATCGTCTCAGAGACTTAGCCCCCTAATGTGCAAAATATAACCAAAAATATGACTGTTAAATATTCGCTACAATTTCAAATAGAATCATGAAATTTTAATTGATACACATCTTTGGTTTTTTTTTAGAAAAATTCCAATTATCTTTTTTTTATTTCAATAAATAATTAATTTCTAATATTTTCTGCTCAACAATCCTTTTCTCTCATCAATTTAAAACTTATAAAAAAGCAACCATTATATTGTTTGTTTACCATACTCCTGAATATGAATAGGGAGAAGCGGCAGCATAAGTTAAATGTCTTGGGGCGGCAGCATATGATGTATAACTTACTGGAGAACTAGCAGCATATGAAGTATAACTTATGGGTGCAGCTGCATAAGTGGTTCTAACAACTGGAGCAACAACATCTTGAACAACATGATCGGAATTGTGAACCACCGAATGACTAGAATGTGAAACAGAAGTAGGTACGGTTCTAACAACAGCACCAACAGTTGCTAGAGCATGTTGTTGATAGGCAACAGTAGCAGGAGAACTGTATGTTAGGTAGGGAGAGGAAGCAATGAGACTAGGACGAGCAAAGCAAACAGCAATAAGAGATAACAATACCACCTGGAAAAGGAGATAAAGAGAGAGAGAAAGATTATTATTAATAAAATATATTTTAATCCTTTTTTTGAAGGAAGAACTTACCAACTTAAACATTTTGTTTGAGATTTAAATTTTCTAATTTGTTTGCAAATACTTTTCTAAGAAGGTCTGTATTGTTTCTGGATGCACAACTGTTTGTTTGTCATGTTTTATTAAAATCATAGTATTTATAGTTTAGAATTGCTAAGAATTTGTTTAGTTTATTCTTACCAGGCGGAATTTTAATATTTATTTGTTTTAAAAATGACCTTGTTTTCAGCTTGATTGATCTAAAGTAAAAAAAAAAAATTATATCTAACGAAAAATAATATTATTTAATTTTACTCATTTTGTTGCTAGTCATTACTTCCATAATGTAAATTAAGTAATTAGATCTAGAAACAGAAGCAGACCGACAGTCAACCAAACAGAAATTAACTGTTTAGTTTTGTATAATTTTGAATAGACATTAAAAACCCAAACATAAACAAACACCAACCAACCAACCAGTTTCACCATAACACCGTCCGACAGCCAATATAAAATATGAACCGGATGATATGCGTCTGAAAGTAGAGATTCAATAGAGTAAAACTGCATTTACAGTTTTTCATTTCGTAATCCTGTTTTCTTTTAAAATTACTTCAAAGTTTTAAAGGATATATTTTATAAAATATTTTTACTTATCCTAGATTGCCACTGGTGATGGCAAATGAAAGACGAGGATCTCCCCTAATTTTTCCTTTTTTTTATTTTGCTATATCAGTTTAAAAGGATGTGAATAAAGTCCTTTGAAAACTTTATCAAAATGTTTTGTTAAAAATTTTGAATGATATTCAAGGATAAGGTTTGAAAGGTTGTAACTTACTTAATTTGGGAACATTCTCCTCTTTCATCTTTTATCACTAGTAGCATTCTAGGACAAGTATAAATATTAAAAAAGAAAATTTAATCCTCTAAAACTTTAAAGTCCGTTTAAAAGGAAACAGGATCACAAAATGAAAAACTGTAAATGCAGTTTTGCTACATTTAGTCTCTAGTTTCAAATGCATATTATCCATTTCATGTTTAACGATTTTTATTTTCATTTTTGTCGAACGGTGTAATCATATGAAACTATATTTTCCTAAGTATATGACTTGCAATACAAAGTTTTATGATTTCATATAAAATTAATTGTTTCCCATTTTTTATTATATTTATTTTTTTTTAAATTAATTTGTTTAAATTCCTTAAGTTTATCTCCCCATCATTAATTTTGTATTTGGATTAAAAAAAGAATTGTTAAATTGCAGCACCTTGAAATATGCATTAAAAATCTTATAAATTTGATAGTTTCTAGAAGCTTAAGTATTAATGCGAATTTATTGGTATTATGGTTTTATTAGAAAGTTTAATTAAAAAGTAGAATTTTTGCAAAAGATTTAAAGTGATTATATTTTACACCACTTTGTGGTAGAATTTGCAACGAATTTTGTAACTTTGCAAAATATTGCAAACCAAAAATGTTCTTCTTGAATTCATTTGTTTTCAACACAGAAAAAATTTGAAACGAATTTCAATCAACAAAAACGCGGATTCAATAAATTTTTTGATTGAAATTCCTCCAATTAAAAAATTGTTATACCAATCATCAAATTGTAGGTGATCAAAATCAATCAAAAATTTTTTCGATTTTGATCAAAAATTTTATCAATTTTTTATTTATAGGCAATCAAAATATTGATTGATTTGACAAATACATTGTAAGCTTATGACAAAATTTCCAAAAAAGTGCATATTTTTGCTTCCTAATAAAAAAAAGTAGAACTCGATTATTTTGTATATTTTTGAATTAATCGATTCAAATAAATTAGAGCGAAAAATAATCTGGTATGATAAAAATTTGTTATTCGATAGTTAAAGAAAATAAAAAAAAAAACTTTAATCAAAAGATTGATTGACACATTTAAATTTTGTTGATCAATAGATTTAATTGAAAATTGTTAGCCACTATTTTTTTGTGTGAACATTTTTTAGGAGAAAGTTTATTAAAAGTTGGAAATAAAATTTTAAAAGTTATTAAAGTCCCGATTTTTTTTTTTTTATTTAAGTTACGGACACAGGATTTTTTTTCGTTTCGAGTTTCGGACAGTGTTTTCTATGCCCTTTTTCCCGCTATAGGGGACCATCAACGAAATTCTTCCAAATGTACGGAGCATTCTAAAACATTGTCAAATATTAGCTACCCGAGTAAAAATGTTTATGTATATTCCTATATATCACATCTATTCGAGATTTGAAAGGTCAGTAACGAACCGAAATTTGAAAAATCCGTACTGATCCGAAAAATTAGTCGCTAAGATTAGATCTGTTTTAATTGGACGAATACTATTTCATCCGGGAAATGGGCTTATACAGGGTGGTCCAATAACAAGTATCTTTTTAAAACATGCAATGAAATGAACAATACTCAATAGTTTTGGAACCTTATGGCTTTATTTGAAAGAGCAAATATTCCCATTATTTATGGCAAACGACTTCATTCATGCGGCTGCATGGGTTAGCTCCGCAGTAGCTCATTCTCGGCACCCATTTTTCTTATGTTTCTGGTTCTATCTCACGAATGGCTTGAACGATATTCGTCGAAAGGGCCTAGAACATTTCTGGATTTTCCATGTTGCATGAATCTTTAACGAGACCCCTCAAAAAAATTTTTAATCGGCAGCTCTGAAGTGATCAATTGTCACCGCGAATATGGCTAAAAACACGATTTCCGAACTAAGTGCGCAAAATATTGATTGTTTGATGGACTGTGGGACATATTGCGACATCCATCTGAAAATAAATGGCATCCAAGTTGATATATTCTATTACGGCCAACAAAAAGTCGGTAATCATGGCTCTGTAGCGCTCATCTTTGACGAAAATGGGGTTTTCAGCTGTATTTTGGAAAATATTGTGTAATGATGCTGATACTCAAATCTGTTGCTTCCTATAGATGAATTGGATTCTTTACAATACCGTGCGAGTTTTATGATCTTAAGATGTAGCAATTTGTTTGTTAACATAGCCTCACTTGAGTGCCTTATTTCGGTTAAAAACTTTTTTTTGAAAAACGTGCAGTTTGTCAGCTCAGTACTGCGCTACAACGCGATACAGCGGAGCAAGCCGAGGACACATCAATGAAGTCGTTTGCCATAAAAAACGGGAATGTTTGCTCTTGCAAATAAAGCTATAAAATTCCAAAAAAGTTGAGTATTGATCATTTTATTGCATTTTTAAAAAGATACTTGTTATTGGACCACCCCTTATAATTAGTTGGGATGAGATTTCCATGCAAATGCATGTTTTTTGTCGATGGTCTAAAAACGATATCGGTCAATTATTTTTCCGAATCAAGAAATTTGCGTTAAAATGGTATCGATTTGGTTTTGCATATTTTTGCATATTTTAGTGAAAATGCATATTTTTGCATATTTTGGTTTTAAATGCATATTTTGTTCATATTTCTAACTTTTAAGTGCATATTTTTGCATTTTTTTTTGGCATAAATTAGCAAAAACACAAATTGAAACTTATTTGTTTTAAAAACTGTTTTTAATTTTAAAAATTTATTTTGAAAATACGAAAAATTATTTATTTTCTTTTTAATTTTTTTTATAGATATTTTTAATTTCTAAAAAAATCTTGCTCATATAAAGTTTTAAAAGTTACTATGCTATTAACACGGCTTTACTTTTTGCTTTTTAAGAAGTTTTTCCTGTGAAAACAAGATTTTTATTCCACACATTTTATTTTTTAGTGCATATTTTTAGGTTTTTTAGTGCATATTTTGAATTTTTAGCGCATATTTGCGATTTTTTAGTTCATGAAAATCTCATCCCTAATAATTAGATATGGATATCGAAATTTACACATATTCATCAAAAATGAAAAGGTTCTAAAAAAAACATTCATCCCATAGTTCTGTCAAATCGGTTTAAAACGGTTGGAAGTCTTCACATGTAAAAAAATATTAAAAATTTTGCAAAAAAAAAATGTTCTAAAATAATTTTTAATAATTTTTTTTCGTTAAAAAGGGGGAAAAAATTTAATTATTTTTTAGACTAACAAGGGTGGCCTTTAGTTGGGCATCTAACGGTTGTTCTTAAACTTGCGTATAGGAAGGAGGGTTGATATCTTATGAAAAAATATGCTGTTTCAGTAAAATTGGAACAGAAGTCGAACTAGAAATTTCGACGAAAGTAAAAACGCGGCTCGGTTTAAATTTAATAAAGATTATTACTTACTAGAGCGTCCCATCAAATTTAAATTTTTGAATTTCATGTCGTGATACCTCAGGGCATCTTCAATCGGCAACCAGCGGTCAAAGTTGGAAAAAATAACGCATTTCGACCAAAATTGATGTCCGAATTTTTTGACCAAAATATTTAAAAAAAACCAAAATTGCGATTTTGGTTTTTAACATAAAAATTATTTTTTTATCCAAATTGGTCTCAAATGTAAGAAAATGTTAAGTGTGTTATCTAGAAAATATTAAAAAAATATAAAAACGCGACTTTGGTCCAAAAATGCTAGTCTGCGATTTTGGTCCACAGATGCTGATCATCATCTTCGACACAAAATCGTGTTTTTATATTTTTTTAAAATTTTTAATTAACAAAAGTTGGAAAATGTTAAGTGTGTTTTCGAAAAAAAATTTAAAAAAATTCAAAAACGCGATTTTGGTCCAAAAATGCTGATCTGCAATTTTGGTACACAGATGCTGATCAGCATTTTGTATAGTGTCACAACTCAAAATATTTGATTTTGCAGAAAACACGTTTAAAGTTTACTATTGAAACTGGTTTTTAATTGAAAAAGGCCGGTACATAGAAAATGTAATAATGGCGTGTAGTCTTCTCAAACGGCGAGTCTAAAAGATATTAATACGAATTTTTGACACAATATAAAGCACGATATAACGAATAATTCTGCATCATTAACTCAAAAAACGCATTTTTTGAGTTATGACACTATACAAGTAAAGGAGCGATATGTATGTTAGGACGTTTTACCAAAAAGTTTTTTTTTTATTTTTGCAACTCTGAAAGCTGAATATGAATTCTTGTCTCAAATCGATTTTTTCAAACAAAAAACGCGGGATATTCTGAATTTTTACATTTAAGGTCATCTTAGTGAACCTTGAACTTATAATTTTGACTGCGAATATTTATTGTTGGAGGCTAGCAATATTAAGAAGTAATGTATCCAGTTTCTTTGTAAAAAAGGCACCAGAGAAAATAAATTAAAAAAAAAAAAAAAATATTTTTCATAATCTCATATTTTTGATAACTTTTTTTATTAAAAAATAAAAACAGTTTTATTCGACCGTTAAAATTTTATATTTTGATTAAGGTTATTCTAGCTCGATGCCATTTTTCTTTTACTAATTTAAATCATGACATTCTCATTGAATAATTTTCTGCTTTAAATTAATTTATGTTGATAATTTAATAGACATGTATTTCGGAATATGTCGGATTCTATTGTCAAGACAAATTAGCAAATATTAAAACCTCATACTACAAGTAGCATTATGACTTTAAATAATAACCGATAGTGTCCAAAACAAAGATATTCAACTTTACACTCAATGAGCATTACAAGAAGACCATTTACCATTTCTTCTGGTTATTTTGATCACAATTATCAAACAAGCCACACAAATTATTAAAACAGATTAAATATGCACTCTAAACAAATGAGTCCAGTTTCCTACTATAAATTGGGTAAATTTCAACAAATTTAAATAATATACTACTATAAATGTGTAAATTTCCAATAATTTTTGGGTAAAACTACACATTTTGTGTAAATTTACTCAATTTATAGTAGGAAACTAAAATCATTTTAATTTGAGTGTGCCTACCCATTGGATAAAACTATATGCTAGTTGTTGTTTTGATAATCGAATATATAGGCAATTTGCGAGTGTATGGGATATTCCATCATTTGCATTCAGACCCTCATTTATGTGGCCCACTGGGAGTTAATAAAAAATTTAAATTTTAATATTTTTTTTAACAAAATCGTTTTATTTTTTATTTTTTTCATAAATAGAACAACAAAAATTCGTAATTTAATTCGTAACAAAATCTTTTATCCTTTTCTTCACGATTCTCTCTTTCTCTCTCTCTTTGTTTACCATTGTGAATAAGTGGTAGCATAGCTGGGAGCATATGATTTCAATACTGGAGCAACATTGTAGCTATGGACAGCTGGGAGAGCAGAGTATGAGGTGTAGGCAGGGGCAGCAGCATATGAGGTGTAAGCGGGGGCAGCGGCATATGTAGTATATGCAGGTGCGGCGGCATAAGATTGTACAACTGGTGTAGCAATAGTTTTCACTACAGGAGCTACAATTGGTTGAACATAATGAGCTGAGGAATGTACTTGAGAGATGGATTGATGAGATACAGCAGTGGGCACGGATTTAACAATAGAGCCAACGCTGGCATAGGCAGGTTCTTGAATATAAGCAGGAGCTGAGTATACCAAGGGAGAAGCTGACAAATGACCAGGACGAGCAGCAGCAACGGCGAAGAGAGCAGCAAGGATAAACTAGAATTGAGATAATTTATGGAGATGATTAGAATACATTTTTTAAAAATTAAACTGTTTTTCAATTTAATAGTAGTAATAGAACACTGATAGTGAGTAATCCGTATTTAAACTATTTTTAAGTGTTTTAATTGTTAAAAAATCTTACCAATTTGTACATGTTGTTGATTTTTTTTTGAAAGACTACTGTGTTCTTTAAGAATGCGTTTAGAGGATTGATAACTTCTTTAAAGCAACCGAAAGCTTATATAGTAAAAATTATAAAATAATTTTAATTTACTAAATTCCCTTAAAATTTGCTCCCATTTAATAACATTAACTAATGAACCAATTTTGTTTTATTTACCTTTTTCTTAGTTTCTTGTGTGTCTTGTTTTCATTATAATTGTCCGCAATAAAAATTGTTTTATTGCTCATTTTCAAGTACTTGTTTTACATTTTGACGTCAATATGTGTATTTTTGTTTTCTTTTCTTGAAAGGGAATAAACTAAAAACAGAAGTTTGTTAACCGGAATACCAGTTATAACTTATTTTAAAACAATTTTATGATCTTTTACTATATAAGCCAAAGAGGGGTTTCCAGAAGTTATCAATCACTTAAACACATTCTTAAAGAACACACTAGTCTTCTTAACAAAATTAAAAACAACATGTACAAATTGGTGAGTTACAAAAGAAAAAGAAAAATTTTAATTTAAAATCAACTTTCGTGTTTATCAATTAATGTTAATAAAATTTATAAATTTACCAATTTCAGTTTATCCTTGCTGCTCTCTTCGCCGTTGCTGCTGCCCGTCCTGGTCATTTATCGGCTTCTCCCTTGGTATACTCAGCTCCTGCTTATATTCCAGAGCCTAGCTATGCCAGTATTGGTTCTATTGTTAAATCCGTGCCTACTGCAGTATCTCATCAATCCCTCTCTCAAGTTCATTCTTCAGCTCATTATGTCCAACCTATTGTAGCTCCTGTAGTTAAGACTACTTATGCTGCTCCTTTAGTAAAAACTATTGCCACTCCAGTTGTTCAATCTTATGCCGCAGCTCCAGTATATAAAACTTATGCTGCTGCTCCCGCTTACACCTCATATGCTGCTGCCCCCGCCTACACCTCATACTCTGCTCTCCCAGCTGTCCATAGCTATAATGTTGCTCCAGTATTGAAATCATATGCTCCCAGCTATGCTACCACTTATTCACAATGGTAAATGAAAAGAGAGAGAGGGAGAGAATCGTGAAGAAAAGGATAAAAGATTTTGTTATGAATTAAATTACGAATTTTTGTTGTTCTATTTATGAAAAATAAAAAAAAATATAAACGAAATTGTTTAAAAAAACCTATAAATTACTTTTTCTTACTTAAAAGGGCATTATCTCCAACATTATATTCCGATTTGTTTGAAATTCAAAATACGATTTTCAGTTAAATCGGGTTTTTGGAAACAAAGATAAGTCAATTTCACTAACACTTGGTCTGTATGTGTTTTCTACACTAATTAAGGATATAACAAGCGATGGATCCATTCGGTATATGTTTGGACTTGGGACCTATTCTACGGAAAACACAGTTGTAAGATATGATATAATCAGTATTGACCGACTTTAACTTTCATACTTGTTTAAGTGTGTTTTTGTGGTTAGAATTTTATTTAAAGTGATTTTATAAAAAAAGTTAAGAATCTTTTGAAGTCCCAAAAAAAAAAATTTGAAATTTTTTTAAATCCCGAAAACATTTGGACTCAAAAGCTTTCTTGGCGTGTAAAAGTAGTAACAAAAAAGAAAATAAGAATTACTGTTTCATTTTCTTAAAACCAAAAATTTTATTAACTTGGGATTGTAACTTGGATAATAATTCACCTCATGGTGAATAAAAAAAAATATTTACCAGCTGGCGAATAAAACGTAACATAATTATTTCTTATCATTTTTTTTTATCAATATTTTTTTTCATCAATATTTTTTTCATCAATATTTATTTTTCATCAATTTTTTTCATCAATATTTTTTTTATTAATATTTTTCTTTATTAATATTTTTTTAATCAACATTTTTTTAATCAATATTTTTCTTTATCAATATTTTTGTTCATCAGTATTTTTTTTTCATTAATATTTTTTTTTGCATCAATATTTTTTTTTTTTCATCAATATATTTTTTTCATCTTTTTTGCATCAATATCTTTTTTCATCAATATTTTTTTTCAACAATATTTTTTTCATTAATATTTTTTTTCATCAATATTTTTTTTTTATAAATATTTTTTTTTCAACAATATCTTTTTTCATCAATATTTTTATACCCTCCAACTACAGTATGGGGGTGCACTCACTTTGTCATTCCGTGTGTAACGTATCGAATTATCGGTCGGGGACCCCATAAAGTATATATGGGGCATTCCATGTCAAATCGCACACTTTGATTTTTTTTTTTTTAGATTTTCCCAATTTATTTACAGTTTTTAGTACCCTTCGAAAACTCCTTCGTAAAAAATTTTCATATTTTTTTGATGACCCGTTCAAAAGATATCGAATTTTTAAAAATTCGTAGTTTGCTCCTTTACTCAAACTTCTTTTACTTATAACTTCTTTAATAATGGTCCAAATTTCAAATATTTTTTTTCAAAATTTTTGTTTTTTTGCGTACTTTCTAAAAAAAAATTCCAAAGAATTCTTAAAAGCGTTCTAGTATGCGATTTTAAAGTTTTTAAATTTAAATCTCATTTTTGAAAATATTTGTACTCTTCGATTTTTTTGAAATTTTTTTGTGTAAAACTTCTATCGAATTTACAATTTTTTTGCCCAGGAGGATCGTGGGATAACGATTATTACTATTTTTTTAAATTTTTTGAAAAGAATTTATTGTAATTTTCCAATCTTAAAATCATTTCTACTGCTCCAATGGTGCGTCATAGAGGGGTCATTTATAAGACCGACCCCCATTAATTTTTACGTCTTAACATTTCTTTGGAACAAACTAATACCCTATCTCCAATTTCTAAGGGGGCTCCCACACAAAACGAAATTTTTTCAAATTTGCTCCAACCGCTCTTACTGCCCTAATAGTGCCCTTAGAGCAACAACATGTATGACCGACCCACAAATATTTTCTCTGAACACACCTACCCTCTATCTCTAACTGTTAAGGCGGTCCCCATACAATTTTTTTTATTTTTTCTAAATTTGTTTTATTTAATCAGCTTCTACCGGTCCAATGGTGCGTCCGAGAGGGGTCATTAGTGAGACCGACCCCCATTTATTTTTACCCTTCAACATTTTTTTAAAATATACCTACGCCCTGCCTCCACTCCCTAAGTAGGCTCCCATACAAAATTACATTTTTATAAAATTTGCTCCAACTGTTATTTGTATGGGAGCCTACTTAGGCAGTGGAGATAGGGCGTAGGTATGTTTTAAAAAATGTTGTAGGGTAAAAATAAATGGGGGTCGGTCTTACTAATGACCTCTCTCGGACGCTCCATTGGACCGGTAGAAGCCGATTAAATAAAACAAATTTACAAAAAATAAAAAAAATGTATGGGACCGCCTTAACAGTTAAAGATAGAGGGTAGGAGTGTTCAGAGAAAATGTTTGGACTAAAAAAATATTGTGGGTCGGTCATACATTTTCTTGCTCTAAGGGCACTATTAGGGCAGTTAGAGCGGTTGGAGCAAATTTAAAAAAAAAATCGTTTTGTGTGGGAGCCCCCTTAGAAATTGGAGATAGGGTATTAGTTTGTTCCAAAGAAATTTTAAGCCGTAAAAATTAATGGGGGTCGGTCTTATAAATGACCCCTCTATGACGCACCATTGAAGCAGTAGAAATCATTTTAAGATTGAAAAATTACAATAATTTTTTTTCAAAAAATTTTAAAAAATAGTAATAATCGTTATCCACGATCCTCCTGGGCAAAAAATTTTTAGAATCGATAGAAGTTTTACACAAAAAAATTTCAAAAAAATCGAAGAGTACAAACATTTTCAAAAATGAGATTTAAATTTAAAGACTTAAAAATCGCATTCTATAGCGCTTTTAAGAATTTTTTGGGATTTTTTTTAGAAAGTACGAAAAAAAGAAAAATTTTGAAAAAAAAAATTTTAAATTTGGACCATTATTAAAGAAGTTATGAGTAAAAGAAGTTTGAGTAAAGGAACAAACTACAAATTTTTAAAAATTCGATATCTTTTGAAGGGGTCATCAAAAAAATCTGAAAATTTACCACGAAGAAGTTTTCGAAGGGTACAAAAAACTGTAAATAAATTGGGAAAATCTAAAAAAAAAAATTTTCAAAGTGTCCGATTTGACATGGAATGCCCCATATATATTATTGATCAGTGATCGATATTAATACATTCTTGCGATGTCTGTCTGTCAGTCCGTCTGTCCGTCAGTCCGTCTGTCCGTCTGTGGAAATGGTGATCACGACCAAAGTATTAAACAGATATGACTAACAATAAGACTCAGCTTATTTACTTGTTGTTGTCCTAAGTAGTTTGGTATTGCATTTCAGCGAAATCGGTTAAGCGGTTCAAAAGTTATGAGCGAAAATGTAAGGACACCTCGAAAATTTTTGTACATTCAACATAACCTAAAAATACAAAATGCTTTAATTCGGCTGCTGGTTGGCGCATGTTAACGGAATTAAGCACCAAATGGTATTAAAACAAGTACAAATATAATTTTCCAAAAAAAAAAAAAACAATTTTCACGGAGTTTTTTTTTGCAAGTAATCTGTTTTACATTGTGGAGGGTATCAATACATTCGGTAAGGCCAAATTTAACTTTTTTGCATGTTTATCATTTTTTTTGTCATAAATGCTGTAAAAATCTATATGCATTAAAAATCACAAAATTAATTTTGTTACATTTTCTATATTGAAAAAATCTGAAACAACGATTGAAATGTAATCTTTGATTGTTAGATAAATTCTAAAGAAAGCGTTAAATATATATTTTTCAGAATTATTAGTTCCAAAAAGTATATAAATCAAATTCTTTCTTAATTTTTTTTGTATATAATAGACATTGTCCATTAGCCATATTAAATTGTGTGGTTAATGAAAATTACAAGTTAATGAGCCATTAAATCATATAAAAAAATAAAAAGAATTATGATAATCACCATAAGCATATCATAGGGGTTTTTGACTGTCTTGCTTATATTATTATATCGCAGTTGATTTGAATTCAAATCTGATAACTTAATTTTCAGCATGATGTATGTATGTGTGGAGTTTTTGAATTAAAATTAAGTCACTTAAATTTAACCTCGTCTATGTGTATTAGAATCGGGTAAAACAAAGAATTTGAGTGCAAAAGATAATTTAAAGATTTAATTTTTTTAACTTAAAAAAAAAAACTTATATTTGATAAATAGTCTTGACAAAGAAATCTGACAAATTGCGAAACGCATTTGTCAGACATAAATTTAAAACAGAAAATTAATTTTCTTGAAAATTTTTCTATGAGAATATCATAGTTCTAATCACAAGGAAATAATGACCTCGAGCTAGAAAAAACCTACTTAAATAGTTTTTTTTTAAATGATTTTTCGAATTTTTGTGATATTTTTTAAATTATTTAAAGTAGTGTTTTATAGATTTCCTGATAGAGTTTTTATACCGATATAATTTATTAATATAAACAGTTTCCAAGATTTTATATACGCACTTTTTCACCCTACTCTATTTGTTTAAAAATCTCATGTTGTGTAGTATTTAGATCTTATTATTATGATCTTTAATTAACACTTGGATTTTTTTTTTTAAACTTGTTAAGAATTTTTACGTAATTTCACTTGTTAAAATTTGTGGTTTAATGTATGTATGTTTTGTCTTTTTTTAGTCTTTTATTCTATTTTATTGACTCGAGTAAAAAAAAAATATTTTAATGCAATACTACTTATTTACTTTTGTGACGTAAATTTATATTTTGAAAGGGAATCCGAATTATTTTTTGGTAACAAAACCACGCCAGTTTTAAATTAATTGTATTGTTGATTTAATGTTTT
This sequence comes from Pegoplata infirma, assembly GCA_963921195.1. Lineage (NCBI taxonomy): Eukaryota > Metazoa > Arthropoda > Insecta > Diptera > Anthomyiidae > Pegoplata > Pegoplata infirma. The sequence goes on along the minus strand of OY992539.1, from coordinate 19,864,222 downwards.
TTACTATATAAGCTTGATATAGTTTCAAAGAATACATCAATCATTTAAAGTATTTCATAAAGAACACAACAGTTTCTTAAAAAACAAAACTCAATAAAATGTACAAATTGGTGAGTTAACAAAAAGAAAAAATTAAAAAGATAAGTGAAATGAAGAAAATTCAAAAGAAACTGATTGGAGTGCCTTTAAATAACAATTTTTTGCAGTTGGAAAAATTTAAGAAATTTTGACAAAAATGTTTGTCAAGATTTGAAAACAGATTGCAATAAAACGCTCATTCAATAATTTTAGTGTTAAAAACTCTTCCGTTTACAAAAATGAGATACCAAATACTAAAAGTAATAGTTAAGTAATTAAAAAATCTTCAATAACTTTTTTTTCAAAATTGATTACTAATTTAATCAATTTGTTATTACAAGCCAATTAAAATAATAATTGATTATAAAAAATTTTTAAATGTTAACCCAATAATTCTCTTTGTATCACATGTTGTTTATTTTTTTTTTATAAAACATTGATCTATACAACTAATTTCAAAAATCTTTTTCTACTCCAGTTTATCCTTACTGCTCTCTTCGCCGTTGCTGCTGCACGTCCTGGTCATTTATCAGCTTCTCCCTTCGTATACTCAGCTCCTGCTTATATTCAAGAACCTGCCTATGCCAGCATAGGCTCTATTGTTAAATCCGTGCCCACTGCAGTATCCCATCAATCCATCTCTCAAGTTCATTCCTCAGCTCATTATGTCCAACCTATTGTAGCTCCTGTAGTAAAAACTATTGCTACACCAGTTGTACAATCTTATGCCGCTGCTCCTGCATATACAACATATGCCGCTGCCCCCGCTTACACGTCATATGCCGCTGCCCCCGCCTATACCTCATATGCTGCTGCACCAGCTGTCCATAGCTACAATGTTGCTCCAGTATTGAAATCATATGCTCCCAGCTATGCTACCACTTATTCACAATGGTAAATAGAGAGAAAGAGAGAAAAATGCAATCAAAAGGATAAAAGATTTTGATACGAATTAATTACGAATTTTTGTTGAACTATTTATGAAATAAATATAAACGATATTGTTTTTAAAATTTACATTAACTTTTTCTGAGAAGTTCGACACTTAGGTAAAAAATTTGGAAATTAAAAAAAAAAAAAAATCAGGAAAATTAAGAAAGGATACAAAAAAAAATTAACAAGCGAGTGTATTAAATCCTGCCGAATTGAGTATTTGATACCCTTCAAAATGTAAAAAAAAAATATTTATATTGGTCGTTTTTTGCAAGACTTAATCGACAAGTGTTTCAAAATTTGTCAGATCTCATTGTCAAGATTATTTAACAAATTCCGAAACACGTGTCGATTAAGTCTTGAAAAAAAAAATCAACATAAATAAATTTAAAACAGAAAAATAATTTTCTTAAAAATTAATCTATGAGAATATCATAGTTTTTATTAGTAAAGGAAATAATGATCTCAGGCTAGAATAAACCTTTTCAAAATATAATGAAAATCTTCATTAAAGTTCGTCCAATGTAACAATTTCATTAATACAATGAAACAGTTTCATAACTGTTCCTAAAGTCAATATTTATAAAATATTTCATTGATACCGAAAGGGTTTTAAACAAGTTCAAGTATGATTTTTAACTCATTTTTTGCGAATTTTTTTACCAAAACTTTTTCCGCGGAAATTTTTTCCAAAAATTTTTTTTTCTCAAAATTAATTGTTTTACTAAGTTTTCTATCAAAACTTTTTTTTTCACAAAAATATCTTTTACATTGTTGAGGTTATTCATACATTCGGCAAGGCCAAATTTGACCTTTTTAGTTGCTCAGCATTTTTCTTGCTGGATAATCCTTTATTCAAAATACCAAAGTAAAACTGATTACCCCATTTTACCCTCACAGAATCATAAATTCCTCTAAAAGTATTTTTTCAGAATGTTTTGTTTCAATGGTAGGTCCTAAATCAAAAATTATGTTTTTTGACCATTATTTTAGAAGATCGGAAAACTACCAGAGTACACTTTTGTAACCTAAGAGCATCTTAACTTTGTAAAATGGACTTCTTTAAAAGTATTTTTTCCCTGGAGAACCCTACATTCCACATTTTAAGTTTCTAGAACCATTCACTTACAAAATTATTGCAGTTACTACATGACAGTCATTTGTGTAGTAAGTGTAGCTGTTGTTTTTAACTACAATTTCAGTTGTTTTTGTATGAAAAATCTTAAACAACTGTTTTTTGTAGTCGTTAAAAAAAAAATACTACATTGTAGTAACAGTTGTTTCATGTAGTTGTTTTTAGTCTATTCACATTTTCTAGAAATTTTTAGAAAAACGAATGTGCAGGAATTATTTCCAAATAATTGTAACCGTTTTTGATGTTTAGAAGTTTTTTTGTTAATAAAAAATTCAGACAATTTAAGTTATAGTAAAAATAACTGTAATTTGAAGTAGTTTTTACAGTTTTTTGTAGTTGTTAATCAATAGTTAAAAACTACAAGCATTTTTGGTTGATTTTACCGTATAATGTAGTGGACGCCTAAACAACAACAAATGTAGTAGTTTTAACTGTCTTTTGTAGAGGAAATAGAGTTTCCACTCCCGGGAATTCCCGTAAATTTTCGATTTTAGTTTCTTTGAAATTGTTGATTTTTCGACTTATGTTGACTATTTTGTATGTGATTTTTTTAGATTTTATTAAAATTCGCAGGGACAAGGAGGACCCAAAAAGTATTCCAAGAGAGACTTTCTAACTAAAAAATTTCATAAAATCTGGGACTTACGAAACGAAAAAAGTCTCACAATATCTAAATCTTCGATTGAATACTATTACACAGTGACACAAAATCCAACTTTTCGAATCGGAATGGGATTTAACCAAAAGCAATTGAAAGTTTGCATTTTACATAACAAAAACCCTCAAAACGTTTTTTTTTCAGTGCTAGATTATTTTTTATACGTATTTAAAGTTGGTGATTTTAAAGCTTATGTGTACTTAACATGTCCTTCATTAGGAGCTCCTGCTGGGGCACTTATTGGACATGTGGGGTCCAGCATCTAAGCTTAAGCTCGAAATTACGTTAGCTATAACCGGTATGAATTTCGCTGCAATCGGTCTCGTACCTACTTAGCCAAATTATTTAAAATAATGTTCACCGTTGCGTATGATTGTTATTTAAAGTCAATTACGAAATGAATCATACGCCTTATACAATTTTCAAGCAATTATTATTATAATTACCCGAGTAAAAAAGTTTTTTTTTATATAATTACACCAATACCCCGGTTTGCGTCGCTTCGGTTTGCGTCGTTTCGAAGTTGCGTCGTTTTCAAATTTCTGTGATTTCGAGGTTGCGTCGTTTTGGTTTCAGTTTGCGTCGAATGGCTTCGAAGTTGCGTCGCCAGTGCTTCGATTTGCGTCGTTGATATAAAATTGTGTGTACAAAGCTAAAACAAAAAAAGGGAATTTCCCGTTTATATTTCAGTTTGCGTAGCATGACTTCGAAGTTGCGTCGTTAGTGCTTCGATTTGCGTCGTTAATATGAAAATGTTTATACAATGCTTGCTTTTATACTATGAATTTTTTATTTTTATCTTAATATTTTTATGTTTTTGTTATGTTTTTTTACTTTTTTCTCATGAATTGTTATATTTTTATTTTAATTGAAACTGTTTTCAAAAAAAAAAAAAATACAAAAAAATTGCATTTTTTATTGAAAAATCTAATTTTTCAGCTAAAATTATGAATCTCGGAACCAATTAAATGAAAATCAATACAAATGTATGGAAAATCGTGCTTCGGTTTGCGTCGTTTCGGTTTGCGTCGCGTTTGTCCGGTCCCAATTAACGACGCAAACCGGGGTATTGGTGTATATATAATTTGATAAAATTATGTCAAATTATACATAATTTATATAATTATATAAAATTATATATAGAGGTAAAATTCTCCAACAAATTTTATAAAATTATATAAAATTATATATAATTTGATAAAATGCGTGTAAGAAAATCTAGCACTGAACCAAAAAAAGTGTCGAAGGTTGTGTTATACTGTCGTTTGTTTTTAGTTTCATTCCATTCCGATTTTGGTTGTTCCACTGTGCTATCAGAACCTGATACTTTTTTTTCAGAAGCTGAGAAAGTTTCTTTCTGAGACCTGCATTATAAAAATTTTCCAGTATTATTATTTGTTTCTATAGAAAATATTTATGTCTCTGGACATGATTCTTTTTTAATCGATAAATTGATATAAAATCTATGTCAGGAATGACTCTGAAATTAACGGGTTTTTCTTTTAGAACCCAGAATTTTTAATTTTTATAATAATTTTTTGGGTAAATTTTCTTATAATTTCATTTCTCTGAATCAGTTTCATTGTGTTTTAGAGGCAAAGCGCTGAGAACCAATTGTAAAAATGAACTGATATGAATTAAAATAAATGATGAATTTTTATTATTACAACAGATAAAGCGATTTGAAATACCATATTCCCTTAAAAATACTTTTAAATGACTTCGACATATTTGGGCCGTTTTTATAAAAACTAAGTAACAAAAATTGTTCTATTTTTCTCGAATTTTTTGTTTTTTTTTGTTTTAAAGGTACTAAATACGAATTTTATGGTGTTAATAAACATTATAAATATTGTAATCGCATTCATAAGGTTTTTATATTTTTTTTTGAAAACAAATTTGGGTTTTTCGTTTTTGCGGGAATTCAAGGGATCCCGGGAAATTTAAAAATGAATCCCGCTTTCCCGGGATATGAAAAAGTACGGGAAAAGAAAAACTCTAAGTGGAATCTACCTAAAAAGAGTATAATTATTATAACCCCATTAAAATCAGAATTTCCAAAAGGAATTTTTTGCAAAATGTTCTTTTGGACTAGATGATGCACATTTCTTATTTCGAGTTCGAGGCCAATTTCCCCATTCCAGTTTTAGGCCTATTTCCCCATTATGAATTAACTTAACAGATACTTATGTAAACTCTTCTTTATTTATTAGGTATTCTCCCATTAAATACTGATAGAGTGTCTGCTTTCCAAAAATTTGGCAATTTTCAGGCGATTTTCCAATTTTTTAGAAAATTACCAATAGGTTCAAATAAATACGAATATGAATAGTTGATGTTTGTACAGCAACAGAATTACTTAATTTTGTAAAGAATTCTGATGATGGGGAAATTGGAAAATTCCCGAAAATTGCCAAATTTTTTAAAGCAGAAACGTTATGAGTATTTAATGGGAGAATATCCTAAATAAGAAAGTAGAGTTACCATAAGAACTTATTATGTTAACTCATAATGGGGGAAATTGGCCTCGATCTGGAATAAACTCTATTTCATTGCATAATTAAAGGTCGAATAAATAACTAATTTTTATTATTAATAAAAATTAAACAAAATTGTCGAATATTTTTAAATTTATTTAAATTTTATTAAATTTTTTTAACAACAATTTCAATTTTGTACCATAAAACATAATTATAACAAAAACATATTTTCTTTTAATCATTTATCACTTTTTTTCTGCCAAAACAAAAAAAAAAAAAATCTACTTAAGTGGCCAACCATTCCAACCTTTAGTGTATGCCAAACCTGTATCCCAACCTGCTGGATATAATTCCGAAGTGTAGGCAATTGGTTCATATGACAATGGTGCTGTTGCCACATATTTGGCATGTGTTGTTGCTGGTGCATAGTGCACTGGGGCTGCATAATGTGTCTTAACAAATGCTGCAGCTGGTTGATGATGATAATCGATTACGGGTCTTAGATAGGGACGTTTTTCATGTACAATTGTTTGACTTTGATGTGAGATAGCCGTTGGATAATGTTCGACAGTATGGCCAACTAATTGTGGGGCATAGGCATAATGCTCATAAGCGGGAAGAGCAACTTCTGAGGGTAAATAGCCGGGACGAGCTGCAGCCACAGCGATAACAATGCATAAAACAATCTGGAATGAGAAAGAAAGATATTTTTTTAAAATAATTTTAATGTGGGTGATCGAAAAAGTTGAACAGAAGAAATTTGTAGCCCATTTTACGCTTTAAAAACCAGAACTTCCGAAATGATTTTTTAAGAATGTTTTGTTTTCGCTGGAGGACTCTTCAATCCAAATATAACTTGTAAATGACCACCCGAGTAAAAAAGATTATATATAATTATATATAATTTGATAAAATTATATTAAATTATATATAATTATATAAAATTATATTTAAAGGTTTAATGCTCCAAAAAGTTGGATAAAATTATATAAAATTATATCCAGGATTTGGTGGATATAATTATATAAAATTATATCAAGTTATATATAAGTTGATAAAATTGTATAAAATTATATATAATTTGATATAATTTTATATAATTATATCCACCAAATCCTGGATATTATTATATATAATTTTATCAAACTATGTATAATTTTAAATAATTTTTTGGAAAATTTTACCTTTATAAATAATTTTATATAATTATGTATAATTTGATATAATTTTATCAAATTATATATAATTATATAATTTTTTTTTAGTAAATCGAAAAAGTACCAACCCTAGTAAAAAAGTTTTGATATAATGATATATAATTTGATACAATCATATGAAATTATATATGACTTTTTATATGTTCATATCTAATTTTATCTAAGATTTATTGCGGCTCCATTTTCTTATCTGATGTTATATATAAATATATCTGATTTTATGTAATTATATAAATCTATATTAATTTATATAAAATAAGATCAACTGGATTTAATTGGATGTGACCAAAATTCGGATCTAATTATATAATTTTTTATATTTGTGTATCTAAAATAATACAATTAGATCAGTATTTGATCCAACTTGATACAGCCAATTTTGAGATCAAATTAGATCTTAAAAGTTTTTTTTTTTACTCGGGAAGGTATACTTTTTCAACCTTTTGAAATCTAAACTTTCCAAAAGGAGATTGAAAAGTACCAAAGTAAAAACATTAAAGGTAATGTAGCCAAAGAGTACTTCTTTCGAAAAAGAGTACTTCTTTCGAAAAATCTATCTATTTTGAGAATTAATTTCAAAAAGTGCTCTTTTACCACCAGTGCCAGGGCTGGCAAGTAAGACTCTCAATACCACTTTTTACCCTTTCTACAATATAAAATCGGAATATCCTTAAAGAACGTTTTTCAAAATATTTTTTTCCTCAATTATGTTCACATATGTCCCAGCAGAAATAAATCGAGATTTTGGCGACACAGCATCTGTTTATAGCATACCGTAGCGCATCCAAAGAGCGCTCTTAGGGATGCAGTAAAAGGAAGGGGAAAAAATTTTAATTTTTTTTTAAGATTTTTTATATAAAACTTATAATGTGTAATTATTTTTTGATAAAATTTCACACTTGCTTTCCTTTTTAATATTTTTAACACTTTTTGAATAAAAAAACATGAGTTTTAGACAAAGACACATGATTTGACTGCATCATTATTGCGCATTAATCAGCGCTGCAAAGAGCGCTTCAATCATAGCATCTTTGACCGCTGTTCCCAAAAAAAATCCCATAAAAATGTGAAAATGAAAATTTCCGATATTTTTTTGATGTTCACTTCCGATTTTTTTTTTTTTTTCATTTTGTTTCACATAAATAAAGTTTTGTAAAGTAAAACGAATGAATTTTTTTGTTATATTTTTTTAAATTTTAGTTATTTGATTTCAACTTTGAATTTACAGCATCTTTATTCTGCTTAAATCAGCTCTACAAAGATACATGAATTCACTGCATCTTTAATCTGCTTAAATCAGCGCTAAAAAGATACATGAATTTACAGCATCTTTATTCTGCTTAAATCAGCGCTCTAAAGACACGTGATTTCAGTGCATCTAAAGAGCGCTGTTTCTGTGTATCCAACTAGCGCTCTAAAGTGGGACATCGCCTTAGGGAATCATGCATGAATTCAGCGCAATTGGATGCGCTCCTTAACTCAAGTTCCTCTTCCAAAAGCTGCTGAACGTTCAGCAAAATTTCTGCTGGGGTATGTCAAACAACAGCCGAATTACAGCATTTTGCATTTTTAGGTTATGTTGAATGTGCAAAAAATTTTTAGGTGCCCATATATTTTCTTTCATAACTTTTGAGCCGCTAAACCGATATCGCTCAAATACAACACCATACTTCTCGGGAGAAGTTCCAATAAATATGTTAAGTTTCAGTCATCTCCGTGTAATATTTTAGCCGTGATCACCATTTCCCCATATTCTTTATGGGGTCCCAGACCGATATTTCTATTAGTTACAAACGGAATGACAAACTTATATATACCCTCTATAGCTAACAATTAGTGGAGGTTTTTAAAAATGATTGTGCGGGATTGTAAAACTACTGTCGTGAGCGTGAGTGAGTGTGATTAAAATGTCACCCAAGCGCCCTTCTCTTGAAGTTCATCGACTTGCACTTGTATGAAGGGGGGTTAGGAAGGAACATTTTGTTTCAGCCCGCCCCTTTTTGCGGGTGTGGATATAAAAACTTAGTTTATCTCTTTGTCAACCTATATCACGAGGTGGAAGTTGCCTCCTCCACTTCTCCCGCTGAAAACTCTCACAGATGAAGCCCTGCCAATTTTTATACCCTCCAACCACGGTATGGGGGTTTACTCACTTTGTCATTCCGTGTGTAATGCATCGACATATCGGTCGGGAACCACATAGTGTATATATATTATTGATCAGTGATCGATTCTAAGACATTGTACACAAAAAAAATAAAAAAAATATTTGAGTAAATTTTTAATACTATTAAGTAAAAAATTACTCAATTTTGCAACAGTAAACGATTTAATAGAATTGAGTAAATTTTTAATAAAGATTTTTGTAAATTTTTAATTGACACAATTAAAACTTTACTCAAAATGTATCTATTTATTTTTTTTTTTAAAGTTTAAAAAAGTTTTAAATTTTTTTACAAAAAAAAAGCAAAAAACTTGTTTTTTCAAACTTTACCAAACATATTTATTTCTCAAAAACATGGGAAAATTTTATAAAGACGATTACAAACTTTCATATACATACACAAAAAACTATAAACTAAACGAGAATTCAAAAAACTATGAGAGTTTAAAAAAAAAAAATAAAAAAAACTATTAAATGTTTATTAAATTATTTACTTAAATTGTTTTTAAAATTTTTAAGTAAATTTTTAATTGCGTCAATTAAAAAATTACGCAATTTTTGTTTTTAAATTTAAAAAAGTGATTACTCAAATTTGTTTCCCCCATATTTTTTTCTGTGTAGCGATGTCCGTCAGTCAGTCCGTTCGTCATTCAGTCTGTCTGCCCGTCTGTAGAGGACATTATACAGTCCAAAATAAAAGAGCTAGACTCCTAAAATTTAGCACGAATATGACTTATGGTCATAGGCTGGTAAAGTTCGAAGATGTACAAAATCGGACAAAGGGGTAAAAAGTTCCCCCTTGAAGAACTAAACCAATCTCTAAATAACTAAATTTTTTACAAAATTTCTTATACTTTTATTAAGTAAATGAAACATTTTTTTGCCAAAAGAAGTTTGCATCCTGCACTTGGAGCCAGAGGATTACAAAACGTCGTATTTTTTAGGACCGCCCCTTTTGTGGGCGTGGATGTGAAAAATATATTTAAATAATAATAAAACTGTGTTACTTCAGGGCAAGAAGCATAACAAATGAACTTGTAAACATTTAACACGAGAAAAAAAGTGAAACCCCAATGCCCCCTTCGACCACCCATAAAAAAACGACCTTCAAATATTTTGTTGTTTAATTTTAAATATAATATTGATCCATGCTAGAAACTAAGACATTCTAGCGATGTCCGTCCGTCGGTCCATCTGTAGAAATAACGATGCAGTCCAAACCAAAAGAGCTAGACCCCTGAAATTGGGCAAGAACATCTCTTACTGGTAAAGTTAAGTTCGAAGATGGGCAAAATCGGACCAGGAAGAAAAAAGTTCCCCCTTGAAGAACTAAAACGACCCCTGAAAAATACGATATTTTTACGAGTTTTTTTTTTTAATTTTTGCTCAACAAATGCAACATTTGTATGTCATATTATGTTTATAGACCTGTGCTTGGGCCAAGGGGGTTAGGAAATTCGATTTTTTTCAGGCCGCCCCCCTTTGGGGGCATGGTTATAGAAATTATTTAAAAATAACGATAAAAATTTATTATTTAAGCGTAAATATCATAAACAAATAATTTGTAAACATATAAAGCGGAGGTACAGGTGTCCGCAGCCAACTCCACCGAACCCCCTTCCCCCCCCCCCCACATAAAAAAAAGACGCGCCTGCGATTTTTTTTTTTTAATTTTAAACGTGTTGGATGGTATAAAAGATTCGGCACAGCCGAATTTAACACTCTTGTTTTTTTTATTTTTTAACTTTTTTACATGTATCAAAGATTTGGCATAGCCGAATTTAACACTTTCACTTGTTTTAAATAATACGCTTTTTACGAAGGCGGCTTAACGATTTTTGGTAAGAAATGTTCAAAATGTCACAAGGGTTCTTGAGAATTTTAAAAAGATAAAATCGCATGTCTACAGGATGTGGAATTTTTCTTCGTAAATTTTAAAATCCGTTTGATATCCTTTTGAGAATATATTCCTAGTAATGTTTCTCGCTAAAATATTTGACAGCACTTTTCATTGTTTTACAAAAGTTGTTCGTTGTTTTCCGAAAATCACAGATAATTTGGAATTTAGTAAAACTCAATTTATTATTTATCTTTTTTTATCACTTAAGGATGTGTTACTCATCCAGTATTTTGTTTAAATAATTATTATAAATCTTATAATTCTTACAATTTTAATCATTTTTCTTTTTTTTATATTTATTCAAACAAATTCACTTTTTACTATTCCTGTGTTAAGTTTACAACTCAAATATGAACTAATTTAAAATGAACTTTACACTTCAGTTTTATACGTTTTGTTGACCGACCGACCGTCTTCTTTTTGAAACAAAATTTTCAAAAAAAAGAATCTTAAGATTTTTCCAAAAAATACGCAAAAAATTATACTCTAAACTAATTTACATTAATTATGCGCTCCACTTGAGTAAATTTTTAAAATATGAAAAACAAAAAAATTCAAATCAAACAAATTTGTACAAATATACCGCCTTCAAAAAAAATATTTAGCATAGTTATTGTTGGAAATAGCATTTTTGTTGATTTGGTGTTTGGTATTTTTTGTTTGTTGAACTCCCACCATTAATTTTTCCTGTTGTGTTACCCCATTGTCTGGAAATTGAAAAAACAAACAAAAACTTTATTTAGCATTACTGACCAAGTTTAATATTTAGCATGTTAACTATTGTTAGAGTTTGGTGGATGGAGCTGGTTGTAGTTTTTGATATGGGTTATTGTTTTTAGCAAACAAAATACAAATCTTTACTACCTTAATGTCTGCCATAATTTTAGTTTTTTTGCACACCCAGTTTCTTTAAGAAAAAAATATTTTTTTCAATAAATCAAATTGGCGCTTTATCGACCGCATCATGTACTAATATTTTTTGCATAATGCACTTAACAAAAAAAATTGGATGAACCATTTTCTAAATGTGCTGGTGGTGCATATTTTGTAATTTTTTTTTTAACTTGTCAGATTTTATTTAGATTTTTTCTAAATTTTCCATATATTTTGTGATTTTACAAAATATTTTTTACTTTTTAAGAATTTTTCGAGTATTTATTTTTTTAATTTTATTGAACTTTTTGTTTTTTCAATTTTTTTTAGGTTTTAAAAAACTTTCTAGACTTTTTATTTTTTTTTTTAAATGTTATTATATTATTGGCCTCGAGCTTGTCCATTAGTATAGAATTAAAAGTTTTTTTAAATTTCTTATCATTTTCAAGAATTTTTTAAAAAAGTTTCTAAGGTCGTTACCCGTTTATTTTTTTAAGTGTAGTTATTGTGTTTGCTTTAGTGGTATTATTGCTTAAGGAAAATCTTATTACTTTATTGTTTTTATTTTTCAGCTTTAAGATTTCCTGGTTGATTTAAGAAAACTCTGTCTTACTTAAAAATTATTGTTTAGATTTTCGTAAATATTATGCTAATTCGTTTAAAAGTTAAATGTTTAAACCCCTGCTCATTCAAATGACTCATATCAGTATTTCAGATATATTCAGTTTGTTTAACAAACTTTTATGTAGATTTAAAGTTAAACTAAATTGTGGTTATGGTATTGTAAGCATTAGATTAAATTTTGTTAATAAAACTTTAATTTTCAACACTTATTTTAAATAATTTAAATAATACAAAATTTCTATGAAAAAATTTTGTCTTATGGGTACATTGAAAACTATAGAAAAAGTTGCTGTAGAAAATTTTTTGTTATCGATATATCGATAAATATAGAAAATTTTGTTATTATTTTTAGAATTAATCTTAACAGTCTTTCAAGGTCATTATTTTGTGTTATCGATACTTATAAAAAATTGTCATTAGAAAGTTTTGTTTCAACGATATATCGATAACTACACAAAACTTATCGATAACAATAGAGATTAACTAAAGGAAATTTTGTGTTATCGATATATAGTCAACCAGTGGCGTATACAGGGCGTATATTTGTGAATGATTTCACAAATTTCCGGATTTGGTATCAAATAACAAGTACAACATCAAAAAACTTCTTAAAAAAATCAAAAAACATTAAGAATCTAAAATTTTTTGAAGAAAAATATTTTGAAACTGAACATTTTTCTGTTAAAAAAATCTCAAAATCTGAAAATTTTTTCTTAGAATTTGAAACTTTTCAACATAAGATTCTAATGAAAAATATCTTAGAACCTGAAGTTTTATGTACACAAAAAATGGACCTAATTGTAAGTAAAATGTAGCGAAATCTTAAAATGCGACTTTGTCTTTTAGAAAAATGACTCAGAACGAGGCTATTTCTTAAAAAAAATGTCTCAGAATCTTACACTTTTCTAAAAAAAGTGTCTTAGAATCTAAAACTTTCTATAAGAAAAATGTCTGAGAATCTAAGACTTTTTCTAAAGGAATAATGTCTTAAAATTTGGCCTTTTTCTCAGAATCTAAGACTTTTTCTATAGGAAAAATGTCTCAGAATCTGAGACTTTTTCTTTAAAAAATTCTCAGAATCTAAGGCTTTTCTATATGAAAAATGTTTCAGAATCTGAGAACTTTCTATATAATGTCTCTAAATCTGAAAAATGTCTCAAAATCTGAGATTTTTTTTATAAAAAAAAATCTTACAATCTGAGGCTTTTATATATGAAAAATGTTTTAGAATCTGAGAACTTTCTATAGGAATAATTTCTTTGAATTTTTCTTACAATCCAGGAAAATATCTCAGAATATTATACTTTTTTTACGAAAAATGTCTCAGAATCAACGAATTTTTCTTAAGGAAAATTATCTCAAAATCTAAGATTTTGTGTATAGGAAAAATGTCTTAGAGTCACAAGCTGAGACTTTTTGTATAGAAAAATTGTCAAAATCTGAGACTTTTTCGACTGTAAAAATATCTTTTTCTATTAGAATAAAGTCTCAGAATCTGAGTATGGGAAAAATATTTTAGAATCTGAGGCTTTTTCTATATGAAAAACATTTTTTAGAAGAAAACTCTGACAATTTCCTTTAGGTCAAATGTCTCAGAATCTGAGACTTGTTCTATAGGAAAATGTCCAAGAATTTGAGACTTTTTTTTATTGGACAAGTGTTTAAGCTTCTGAGACTTAGTCGATAGAAAAAATGTCTAAGAATCTGAGAATTTTTCTATAGGAAAAATGTCTAAGAATTTTAGACTTTTTTTATAGGAAAATTTTCTTAGAATCCGAGAATTTTTCTTTAGGAAAAAGGTTTTAGAATCTATGACTTTTTTTATACTGTTTTCTTTTTAAAAATGTCTCAGATTCTAAATTATTTTTCTTATAGAAAAGGCGAAGATTTTCTCAGAATCTAAATCTTTTTGTGTAGAATGTTTCAGAATCTGAGAAAATGTGCTAGACTAGAAATATCTCAGATTCTGGGAAAATATCTTACAATCCGAGTCTTTTCTTTTGGAAAAGTATTTTATGAATATGTTTATAGAATCATTTTCTAAAGTGACTTTTTCCCGAGAAACGTTTTCCATTGGAAATATGATTTAGAGTCTTTGACTTTTTCTATAACAAAAACTGTTTCAACTGGAAATTGTCATAGAATCTTAGACTTTTCTTTGAAAAATAAATTCAGATTCTGATAGTCTTCTTTGTGAAAATGTATCAGCATCTGATACAATTCACACTTAGAAAAAAGGCTTAATTATGTCTCTCCAAAAATTTTAAAATATAAAAAAATTTAAATTTTTTTTTCTCTAACAGTTTTAAACTTACTCAAAAATTAAGAATCTGATTGTGTTACATTCAGTTCAAGGAAAAGATCGAGAAACATTCTAAAACATGTGCTGTTATGTACATTTTTTGTAAAAAAAAAAAAATTAAAAAAATGTTGGGCCCCCACCGAAATAAAATCCTGGATACGCCCCTGTAGTCAACTATAGGCAACTTTGTGTTATCGATATATCGAAAACTATTTAACATTTTTTTTTACACAGGTTTCGATTTAAAATTTTGTGTTATCGTTATATCGATAGCTGTACACACTTTTCTACAGAAAGTATTTTATTATCGATAGATACACAAATAGAAATTTTCTATTGAAAATTTTAGAAATGTTCTATAGAAAATTTCTTGTTTTTATAGAAAATTTTCTGTTATCGATATATTAATACCAATAACAAATTTTTCTATAGAAAATTTTGTGTTATCGATATATTGATAACAGCAGAAATTTTTTATAGAAAATTTTGTGTTATCGATATATTGTTATCGATATACCAATAACAAAATTTTCTATAGAAGATTTTGTGTTATCGATATATCTTTAAAAATGTTCTAAAAATATTGTGTCTCCAAGAAAATTTTGTGTTATCGAAATATTGATAACAATAGAAATTATTTATAGAAAATTTTATGTTATCGATACATCGAAAGCTATAGAAAGTGTAGTGTTATCGAAACTATTACAAGTTTTAAAGAATATTTTGTGCTATCCATATATCGATATCTAAAGAAATTTGTTTTAGAAAATCTCGTCTTATCGATAACTATGGAAATTTTCGTTAGAAAATTTTGTGTTATCGATATATCGATAACCATAGAAATTTTCTATAAAAAGATTTATGTTATCCACATATCCGAAAACTACAAAATTTTCGATTGAAAATTTTGTGTTATCGATATATTGATAACAACAAAAATTTTATATGGACATATTTGTATTATCTATAAATCGATAACATTCGAAATTTTCTATTTAAAATTTTGTGTTATCGATACATGGATAACTATAGAAAATTTCATGTTATCGATAACTATGTACATTTTCTATAGAAAATTTTGTATTATCGATATATCGATAAGTACAGAAATTTTCTATAGAAAATCTCGATAACTACAGAAATTTTCTATAGGAAATCTCGTGTTATCGATAACCATGGAAATTTTCTATACACAATTTTGTGTTATCGATATATCGATAACCATAGAAATTGCCTATAGAAAGTTTTATGTTATCAATATATCGATAACTACAAAAATTTGTTTTAGAAAATATCGTGTTATCGATAACTATAGAAATTTTCTATAGAAAATTTTGTGTTATCGACATATCGATAACCATAGAAATTTTCTATAAAAAGTTTAGTGTTATCCATATATCGATAACAATAAAATATTTTCTATAAACAATTTTATGTTATCGATCAATCGATAACTATAGAAATACCCTATAGAAAATTTTGTATTTCTATATAAAATTAAATTTTATCGATAAATTGGTAATAATAGAAATTATCTATAGAAAACTTTATGTTATCGATATATGAAAAAAGAAATATAGAAAATTTTGTGTTGTCGACAACTATATTTATGTTTTAAAGAACATTTTGTGTTATCGATATATCGATAACTATAGAAATTTTCTATAGAAAATCTCGTGTTATTTTGTGTTGTCGATATATCGATAACTATAGAAATTTTCTATAGAAAATCTCATGTTATCGATAACTATGGAAATTTTCTATAAAAAAATTTTGTGTTATCGATATATCGATAACTACAGAAATTTTCCATAGAAAAGCTCGTGTTATTTATATGGAAATTTTCTGGAAATTTTCTATAGAAAATTGTGTGTTATCGATAACCATAGAAATTTCCTATAGAAAGTTTTATGTTATCGATATATCGACAACTTCAGAAATTATATCGATATCGATAACTATATAAAATTTATCGATAATTATTAAAAATTTTGTGTTATCGATATATCGATATCTAAAGGAATTTTCCATGAAAAGTTTCGTGTATTGTCGATTACTATTAAAACTTTCTACAGAAAATGTTTACGTTATCGATATATCGATAACTATAGAAACTTTCTATAGATAAATTAGTGTTATCGATAATCATAGACATTTTCTATAGAACATTTTGTGTTATCGATATATCCATAACTATCCTTCGCGTCTTTATTTTTTAACTTTAGAAATTTTCTATTGGAAATTTTGTATTACCGATATATCGATAACTATAGAAATTTTCTTTAGAAAATTTTGTGTTATCGATACATCGATAGCTATAGAAATTTCTATAGAAAATTTTGTGTTATCGATACATCGATAACTATAGAACTTTCTATAGAAAATTTTGTGTTATCGATACATCGATAACTATAGAAAATCTATATCAAATTTTGTGTTATCGTTATATCGATAACTATAGACGTTTTCTATAATTTTTTTTTCTTATCGATATAACAATAACTATAGAAATTTTCTATAGATTTTTTTGTGTTATCGATATATCGATAACTATAAAAATTTTCTATAGAAAATTTTGTGTTATCGATATATCGATAACTATAAAATTTTTTTATAGATAATTTTGTGTTATCGTTATACCGATAACTATAGACATTTTCTGTAGAAAATTTTGTGTTATCGATAACTACAGAAATTTTCTATAGAAAAATTTCTGTTATCGATAACTAAAGAAATTTTCTTCATTAAAATTTTCTGTAGAAAATTTTGTATTTTAAGATATCGAAAAGATTTCTATAGAAAATGTTGTGTTATCGACATATCGACAACTTTTGAAATTATTGACCTGAAATTTTGTGTTATCTATGTATTGATATCTATAGAAATTTTCGATAGAAAATCTTGAGATCGGTATATCGATAAATTTTGAAATTTTGGAATTATTTTGGAAAATTTTGTGTTACAAATTTTCTTTAGAAATTTTTGTGTTATCGAGTTATCGATAACTACAAAAAAATTCTGTAAAAAATATAGTGTTATTGATACAGTGATAACTATACAATTTAAAAAAAAAAATATTTTAAGTTATCGATATATCGATGAATATACAAAATTTCCTTTCGAAATCTTAAGTTATTAATATATCAAAAGTTATAGAAATTTTTTAAAGAACTTTTTTTTTTTGTCAGTATATCGATAACTATTAAAATTTTTTGTAAAACAAGTTGGGTAATCGATAACTACAGAAGTTTTCTATAGAAAGTATTGTGTAATCGGTATATCGATAATTATAGAAATTTATATAAAAAAATTCTGTTATCCATAATTGTAGAAAATTTTGTGTTATCGATAACTATAGAAATTTTCTATAGAAAATTTTTTGTTATTGATATATCGATAACTTCATAACATTTTAAATAGCAAACTTGTTGTTATCGCTACTATAAAAAATGTTCTTTTAAAAATTATCGATATATCGACAACTACACAAATATTCTTAAGAAAATTTTATGTTATACCCTACACAAAGTTTCTATAGATAGCGATAATACCTTCCGACAAAAATATAAAAGGTCGTTAAACATGAACTAGATAATATACGTTTGAAACTAGAGACTAAATGTAGTAAAACTGCATTTACAGTTTTTATTTTCGTGATACTGTTTACTTTTAAAAGGACTTCAAAGTTTTAGAGTATTAATTAAATTTTATAAATTTTTTTTTAATAATATTTTTAATATTTGTACTTGTTCTAGGATGTCACGAGTGATAGCAAATGAAAGAGTAGGATCTCCCCTAATTTTCCAATTTTTTTTATTTTTACATATTAGAAAAAAGGAGTTAAGTAACATCGTTTCAAAAATTTATCCTTCAATATAATTCAAAATTTTCCAAAAAATATTTTGATAAAGTTTTTAAATGACTTTATTCACATCCTTTTATCCTGATATTGCAAAAAAAAAAAAATGAAAAAATTATGGGAGATCCTCCTCTTTCATTTGCCATCACCGGTGTCATCCTAGGACAAGTACAAATATTTTAAAAATATTTTACAAAATGTATACTTTAAAACTTTGAAGTCCTTTTAAAAGGAAACAGAATCTTGAAATGAAAAATTGTAAATGCAGTTTTACTCCATTTGGTCTCTACTATCACACGTATATTATCCAGCCCATGTTTAATATTTGCTGTCGGACGGTGTTATTAAACAAAATGTTCCAAAGAAAAGTTTGTGATATCGTTATTTTGATAGTATATAAGATTTTCTATAAAAAAAATTTATTATGGTTACATCGATCAATAAAAAATATTGTTTTATCGATGCAACTGCCGATAAATATGTAGAAAATTTCTAGAGAAAAATTTTGTGTTATCGATATTTCGATAACTATAGAATTTTCTATTGAATTTTTGTTTTTAATAAAAAACTTTCTGCGTCAGAATTTAGGAACTTTTGCACTGAAATAAATTTTTAAACATTTTTTGTATTAAGATTTAGAATCTCATTAATAACTTAGTCAACTAAAATTAATACACAAGGCTATTTAAACATTTTTAATAAATATAGATCATACTAACAATAAGTCACACTATCATATTGTCTTGATTAAAACAAGCAAAAAATTATAAAATAATTAATCTTGACCTTCTCAACATACAACATATTTTCAATTGCATGAATTATTTGTTTTTCGGTTGGTGTTTTCCAGAATTTAAATAAAACAACTTGTAATTAACTCGTAACAACCCAAATAATTTAACAGAAACAAAAAAAAAAATAATACGAAAAACACTAAAAAGTTACACGTTTATTCATTAGCTCAATTCTCATGACATTGTCTTTTATAGCATTTTGTTTAGTTAATTTTTTTTTTTCTTTTTAACAATTAAAATATTTCTGTACTACTGTTTAGTGTTTTTTTTTTTCTGTGCTAATTGGTGTAAAAGATAAATTGTTGGTGATAATCAAATGCTTAAAGAGACGGTAGCTAATTTTAAAAATTAATTTTAAATTAATTTGAGTTTTTTTATAAAATAACAAACGAGGGGGAATTTAGTTTAAATTGTTATTATATTAATGGAATTTTCGTGCCACAATATGCAAATATACAAATTTAATTCAATTTCAAGTTTAAGTGTAAAATTGTTTTAACAAAATAAAACTGAAATATAGTTTTAGGCGCACATAAACTGGTTGAGAAGTTAAGATTCTGTTAACAAAAGCTTTTATTTCTGTTAAAATGGCTTAGAAGTTCAATTTAACAGATAACTTTTCATGCAAGTATCACTCACAAAGTTCTTTCAATACAATCTGTGCAGGTAAAACAAAAGATTTAAGACACAAACGTGATAAATTTGTCTGGTAATATAAAAGACTTAAAAAATAAACTTTTTTTTGTATTATTGAAACAAAAGACTTAAGAGACAAACTTGATTTCTGCGAAACAATTTTTCATCATTCTATATGGAATATTCTAACTTTTGTTCCACCTAATAAATGACAGTCACATATAATTATAAACAAAAAATTTTAAAAATTTAAATCAAGAATTTTCATTGAAAAAAACAATGTTTGTGTCCTAAGTCTTTTGTTTAAATAAACCTACATCGAATATCGACTATCAAGATCGGAATTTTTTTAACAAGAAATATTAAAATTTTCTTTTCAGGTTTATTTATTAAAAATTTAAAATATTTTTTCTATTTTTTTGTTAAAAAAAAAAACAATTGTTTAATGATGTCATTCCACCCATCAACATACCAAAATGTAAAAATAATTTATAATTATTTCATCTACATTTGCTTCATTTAAATTGATTTATGTGTGATGTTAACAAAAACTAAACCAATATTTGACACATTTTATGACAGCAAACAAGATAACAAATACTATAATGTGTCATAACATTGGGAAGTGATCTACTAACTGTGAACATCTTTACAAAAGCCTCCAACTGAAAAAAATATCAATGAATGAAACCATCAACACTGTTGAGTCAACAGCTCAAACACAATACAACTTGTTAGAGGAACTATCTTAAGATGGGAGAGATATTAAGTTTAATAAACCAATTGCAACTTCTTTGAATACTCAGATTTAAGAAATAAGTAAAAATGTTATATTTGACTTGATTTCTACTTGGTCTCTCTTTAAAATTCTCAGAATCTTTGAATTTTTCTATACAAAAAATGTCTCAGAATTAATTTTTCTATAAGAAAATTTTTTTTAGAATCTGAAAATTTTTCTTTTTTAAAAATGTTTTAGAATCTAAGAATTTTGCTACACGAAAAATTTTTCAGAATCTGAGAATTTTCTTTAGGAAAAATGTCTTAGAATCTAAGAATTTTTCTATATTGAAATGTAGCAGAATCTGAGAATTGTTTTATGCAAAAAATGTTGCAGAGTCTGATAATTTTTATATTCGAAATGGAGGTGCATGAACGAATTTTCTATATGAAACATGTCTTAGAATCTAAAAATTTGTTTATTCGGAAAATATCCTAGAATATTAAAATTTTTCATGCGTAAAATATCAAAGAATCTCAGAATTTTTATGTAAGAAAAATTTCGCAAAATCAGGAAATTTCTCAAAAAAAAACCTCTCAGAATCTGGAAACACAGAAAATGTCTCAAAGTTTTTCATAAAAAAATATCTAATACTATGTTTAGACCAAACAAAAACTAACTTGTTTTTGGCAAAAAAGCATTTTGGAAAACCAAACTGTTTACACCGAATAAAAAGAGTTTTTGTTTGTCAAATCAAATTAATTATTTTCTAAATTCACTAAAAAACACAAAATTATAATAGCCACAGGTTATTAAAAAAATTAAATTACACATTTATTTACTTTTTTGAAAGATTTGAATATTAATGTCACAAAAAAACAAATATTTTTATTTTGACATTCGTTTTTACCAAAAGAAAATTGAAAAAACTTTCACACTGAATTAATAGTAGCATTGACCAGAACCTAATTTCTAGTTTTTGGCCAGTTTTAGTTGCCAATGCAGTTTTTAAATTGTATGGAAAATGTATGTAGTTTTTGCCAAAAACCAAAAAAATATTCAAAAACAAGTTGTTTTCGTTGGTGTAAATACCGTATAAGAATATGAGAATTTTTTTATAAAAAAATTACTTAGATTTGGAGAATACGGCTAAAAATATGAAAAAATTTAAGTTTTTTTTAAATTGAATTTAATATAAGTGCTTTGTTAAAAAAAAAACCGAACGTAAACTAAGAACGAACAGAAGGTATTGACTGATTCAAAAAATATTTTGCAGGTGTGTTTCTGGTATGGGTGCACCAATTTTCCCGGGTAGCCATTTTCGATTAAAAAAAAAATAAAAATGGACCATTCTTATAAGCAAGGAGAGGACTTTCATGCAAATGCATGTTTTTTCCTGTTAGGTTTAGAACAGCATAAATCAAATATCTTTTCAAATCAAAGAATTTGCTTTTAAATAGCATCTATTCGTTAGTGCATATTTTGCTGCAAATGAATATTTTTGCATATTTTAATAGTATTCTGGTATAAATGCATATTTTTGTGCCATATTCTTAGATAATTTTCCAATTCCCGAACACAAACGTTTTTTTGTGGCATTTTTTTTTTATTTTGAAATAAAGTATTAATTAAAAAAAAATTAAAAAATTTTCTAAGTGCGGTACACAATTTTTGTTTTGGAAATTTAATAAAATAATTTTATAATAATAAAATAGTAATATATTTACGACTTAACTTCATCATATTGATGAAAAGTTCATCAATATAATGAAATGTTTTATTAATTTTCGTCCAATGCAAAGCATCGTCAATATGAGAGAATTGTCATCAATATGAAGATACTGTTTTATCAATTTCGATAACACATTGTTTTCATAATGACGAAGCATCTAATCATATTGATGACAAAATGTCACACCCAAAATATTTTGTAGGCAAAAACAAATGAAAAACACATTTAAAACAAGTGATAAAACAATAGAAAACCATCCCAGGAATTATTCATTTGTTTTAACAAACATTAACATTTATTTTTTACTGTTCATAACAATTTCTAAAATAAATAACATTAAAAATAACGTCATTTTAATTTTTTTTACCAACAAATTTGAAAAAAATAACCTACGAAAACATTAAAAATTAATGATTGTTGTGTTATTTTACCAACAAATTCAAAAAAAAAAAACCTACGAAAACATTAAAAATTAATTATTATGTATGTTATTTTTTACAATTTTTAATAAAATTTTGGGGAATCGATCCCGCAATCAACTACATTCTGGCCAGACACTCTACTCATCGTCCCAAAGTCACTTAATACAAACATGTTTTTATATTTCTATAAATAATTTTTTGAATTTTTTTTTCTGCAAAAAAATAACCCACACAAGTAGGTAAAAAATCATTAAAAATTAAAGAAGAATTACTTATTTTTACTCACATAACAAAAAAAAATTACTTTTAAAATTTAGTGCTAATGAAAGTCTTAATTTTTAATGTTGTTATTTTTTAAACAAAGAACAAAAATAGTCGTACAAAAAAACTTAACATTAAACAAATGTTTTTTCTTTTAAAAACGACAAATCGTAAAACTTTTTAAATAAACTACAAACAGTTAATGAAATAATTTTTTGAGTGTATTAAAATTGATGAAAAAGTGTTATCATATGGATGATACTGCATCATCATATTGATTGCACGAAAAATTATGTAACATTTCTTCATATTGATGTAACAATTTTCCAATATGAAGAAGCTTTTTCTTTGAGAGTAGAAAAAATGTTGAATTTGACACTTTTTCTATCTAAGATGTTTTTATTGAAAAATTTTTTCACAATCTAGGAATTTTTCACAGTGCAACAACCAAAATCGGAATGGGATGAAACCAAAGGCAAATGAAAGTTCACATTTTCAATAAAAAAATCCTCGAGGCTTTTTTCTAGATCAGCGCTAGATTTTTTTTTACACGCATTTGAAGTTGGTGAACTTTTATTATAATTATCAGGGCAAGGAAGTTCATGCACTAAAAATCACGTTTTTAGCGCTAAAAATTAGAAAAATATGCATTTAAAAACTGACTTATTTTAATATTTATGCATTAAAAAACCCTAAAAACAATTAAATTCACTCCCATTTTTTTAAATGTTTATGTGTACGTGTAAATTTTACTAATATGTAAGCAATCGCGATCCTAATTCGGCTATTTTCGAATTTGAAAATTCTTTCGCCCCTCCACACGATAAGCAATTAGGGCTCTTTTCGAGAAAAATAAGAAAAAAAAAATTTGACAAAAAACGATAAAAAAAATTAAAAACACTCCTTTCGTCTTTTTTTTACGCAACGCTTGGCCAACATTACTCCATGGAAATTTTATAAATAGCATTTCCGGATTATAAACTATTGATTGAAAAACAACTCTAAATAATTTCATGCCTTAAAATGATTTTCTTTTGAATTGTTTGCGAATATAAATTCCGATTCGAAAGCATTTTCCTTTTAAATCGAATTACACAGTAACTCACCAGGCTTTGATTTTTCGAATTTTCTTTTTTTCTTAAGAAAGTTTTAAACAAGTAAAAAAGTTAAATTCGGCCTTGCCGAATGTAGTGATACCCTCCACAATTTCAAAAAAAAATTTCCAAAAAACTTTTTTTAAAAGGAAATTACTTTTGAAAAAAAAAAATTTTTTTAAAAAAAAAAAATTTCCGCGAAAAAAAATTCCGGTAAAAAAAAATCCGCGATTTTTTTCTTTTTTGTCCAAAAATATGTTCGTACTTGTTTAAATATCATTTGGTGTTCAATTATGTTCACATATGTCAACCAGAAGCCGAATTAAAGCATTTTGTATTTTTAGGTTATGTTGAATGTACTAAAATTTTTGAGGTGTCCTTACATTTTCGTCCATAACTTTTGAACCGCTGAACCGATATCGCTCAAATGCAATACCAAACTTCTCAGGAGAACTTCCAATAAATATGTTAAGTTTCAGTCATATCCGTGTAGTATTTTGGTCGTGATCACCATTTCCACAGACAGACGGACA
Organism: Pegoplata infirma; assembly: GCA_963921195.1. Taxonomy (NCBI): domain Eukaryota; kingdom Metazoa; phylum Arthropoda; class Insecta; order Diptera; family Anthomyiidae; genus Pegoplata; species Pegoplata infirma. The sequence continues at coordinate 19,839,809 of OY992539.1, read as the reverse complement.
GACGGACAGACGGACATGGCTAGAATGTCTTAAAATCGATCGGGGATCATGAATATATATACTTTATGGGGTCCCAGACCGATATTTCGATGAGTTACAAACGGAATGACAAACTTATATATACCCTCTATCACTAAGTGGAGGGTATAAAAAGTACTATAACTAAAAACAAATGACAAACTTATATATACCCTCTATCACTAAGTGGAGGGTATAAAAAGTACTATAACTAAAAATTGAAAATGAACATAAAATATCGCATTATTTACAAAAATAACAAATTTAACAAAAAAAAAATTTTTTTGGAAAATATGAAAAAATATACAAGAAAATATGTAATTTAAGCAAAATATGCAAAAACATGCATATTCATCAAAATATGCTAAAATATGTACTAACAAATCAATGCCATTTGTAAGAAAATTCGATAATTCGTGAAGATAATTACTTTATGATATTCTCAGGCTAACGACAACAAACATGTATTTACATCAGTGGTCGGCAGAAAGAGAGTATAAGAATGCATTGGTATATGAATATAAACATGAATGTGTTGGTGTATTTCTCAAACAAAGCGACATCGACCTGCTTGTTGTTGTATTTTTATGCTCTTTGTTGTGAATTTTGTTAACATTTGTGTTGAATACATGTGAATAGCCGAATGTGTTCGGGATCCATGTGCAATTGATGCCGACCACTGATTTACATGAACCCCCTTGCCCTGATAATTATAATAGTCATTACTTAGAAGTGTAAGAGTGGCGTATGATTAATTTTGTAATTCCCATTAAATAACAATCATACGCAACGATGCACAGTGGTTTCTTATTTATTTGGCTATTCAGTAAGTAGGTACTTGACCGATTACAGCGAAATTCATACCGGTTATATATAACTCAATTTCGGGCTTAAGTTTGGACGCTGGACCACCACATGTATAATAATGCCACCACCAGGGAAGAACATTTTAAATGCTTTAAAATCACCAAGTTTAAATGCCTGTAAAAAAAATCTAGCTCTGAACTAAAAAAGCCTTGAGGGTCTTATTATGTAAAATGTCAACTTTCATTTGCTTTTGGTTTCATCGCATTCCGATTTGAAAAGTTCGATTTTGTGTCACTGTGTAATTTTTCTGTAAAAAATATCTTGAGAATTTTTTAATTAAAAAGATGTCTTAGAATCTGTGAATTTTTCTTTAGAAAAATTTTAAAGAATCAAGGATTTTTGTTTAAAATCAATTGTGTAAAAATGTTTCAGAATCTGGAATTTTTCTATAAAACAAATTTCTCGGAATTTTGTAATTTGAACAAAAATTCTCAAAATCTGAGAAATTTTTGTTCAAAATTCCAAATTCTGAGAAATTTGTTTTATAGAATTCGAAGACATTCTATCTATAGAAAAATTCTAAAAATCTGAGTCATTTTTGTTCAAATTACCAAATTCCGAGAAATTTGTTTTATAGAATTCGAAGACATTTTATCTATAGAAAAATTTTCAAAATCTGAGACATTTTTGTTCAAATAACCAAATTCTGAGATTGTTTTATAGAAAAATGTCTTCGAATCTTAGATTTTTAGACATTTTTTTAAGCATTTATTTTTGGTTTTTGAAATTGTATTTCACTTAAAAAAATTTCCATCACTCAAAAAATTTATTTTGCACTCATATTAAATTTTCTTTACATTGTGTATGGTATTTGCAAATTCATCTAAGCCAAATTTATATTATTTTTTTTTACTTTAATCATTGACAAAAAACGTCATTATGAGTATGATTTATGCTTCATCTAAATAACATTGTAGTAGTATTAATTTCCATTTTCAACTTCATAGAGTAATAAATCATGAAAAATCTCAAAAAAGACTCTTAAAAAAATAAGAGTAAATTTAGTGTAGGTGCCAGATGACAAGTTATTAACAAATTTACCTTTTTAAGTTTTACAAAAAAAAAAACATTGATTTTCGCACAACTCCATAGCAAATTTAGGCATTTAAAATCGTTAGAAATTCATACAAACAATACACCAGTCTTAAGTAGAATATTTATGTCACAATGTCTAAATACCATTGGATGTGAGTAAATAAGTACAATATCAAAATTTATGTATTACAATTGGACATACCAAATTTGTTTGATTTGTTTTGTGTGGTGTTTTCTAAGTAAATCTAACAAGTGATATGATATGCTGCTACATTTGCTCACTATTTGTCTGACTACCAGAAAAGGTAAAAACTTTATTTGTTAACAAAAAAAAAAAATACAAAAAAATCCGTAACAAAACACACACGTCAGCAGGTGCCATATGTGGTAAATCGTTTTACCAAATATTATATTTATAATTAATTGGAAAATGGTTTTTCTATTGGTTGGTTAATATTAAAAAAAAAAGAAAAAAAACAGTTTATAAATGTTAATTATGTTGTTTATCAGAGATTGTTTTTTGATTTTATATTGTGGCTTTGAGCGTCGTGAACTGGGAATTAGTAAAAGGTTTTATTTTTTTAATGATTATCATTGCAAAATTTTTATAATTAAATTGGAAAGGTCGAATAAAAAACAACTTTAATTTTCTTAAATAGTTTCTTAAATATGTAGTTGATTGAAATGTTATGTTATAATTAAAAGTAACTGAAATAAAAAAAAAATAACAAACAAAAGACTTAGGACACAAACTTTGTATTATAATTTTTCGTGTTTTTTCTTTTTGAAAATTCTCAGATTCTAAAACTTTTTTAGTATACAAAATACATTCCAAACTTTGTGTCACGTTTTGTAAGACAAGAAAAAAAGTTAATTAAATTCACCCTTGCCGAATGTATGGATACTATAGTGGTAAACAAAATATATTCTCAGCCATTTCCTGGCTTCTGGTCATTCCAGTATTCGATATATGGGGTCTTGAAAATTTTAAAAATCGTATATGGTTGATTCTGAGGTTACGGAAAAATTTCGACATAATTTTTTGTATTCAAGTTTTTTTTTGCAGAATTAAGTATTTCAAATTTATCCGATTTGTATGAAATATTATCCGATTTGTATGAAATTTTGTTAAATGTGGAAAGTAAATAATATTAAAATAACTTAAAATTGGTTATTTTTACTACCCTCTTAATTAAATATAGGTGAATAAGCTCAGACTGGTCAACCTTAGATTATTTTCGCTATCTTGTGTATAAATTTTAAAGAAACCAGGTTTGTTCACTTCGAGGAATTTCCTTGAGTTCAGGAGATCACAATACTAAAAGATTAGTAGGTGTAATTTCTTTGTAGTATGTTTTTTGTGGGTCGATCGTCATTTGCCTGTGCAAAAATATGCACGGCCAAATGACGAATTTAAACAAAAACCCTCTAAAATAGCCATTTAAGTACATACCTTTAAAAAAATTGGCTTGAATACAAAGTTTATATTCAAAATGGGTTTAAAAAACACACACAAAATTAAAAAAAAAAACATTGAACTTTAAAAAAACAAGTAGAAAAGTTAAATTCGACTTTACCGAATCTATGAATACCCTCCACAATGCCTTTTTTAAAGGATAGTACATTTTTTAACATAAAAAAAATAACAATTTTGATTAGAAATATTTTATTTTAAATAAAAAACTCTTTTTTTGTCATTTAAAAAAAAAAAAAAATTCTAAGTGTAAGGAGTGCAAAACTTTTTTCGAGTGCTTTTTTTACTGTAAAAATTATTTTGAGTGAATGCACGTACACAAAATATTGTAATTTTTATAAAAAAAAACTACATTTTTTTTGAGTCTAAAATTTTTTTCGAGTGTAATTTTTAAAACTAAACAAGCATTGTTTTTAAACTAAACAAGTTTGAAAAGCATTGTTAAGTTACCATCAATGTTTTTGAAACTTCACACGTGGCAATTAAGATGAGACCAATCTGAAATTTAGGGTTTTAATTATTACTTTTGAACCACTAGACCAATTAAGCTGAAATTCAATACCAAACAGACCTGGGGAACGACAAAGATACATGCCAAGTTTCAGTAGTATCATTATTGTCTTTCGAAAGTTATCGTGTTTTTTATCTCGTAAATTCGCGAAAAACCCTTGCCGAAATATATTCTTTTGCTCATAACTTTTAAACCATTGGACCGATTTGGCTGGATTGCAATACCAACCTGACCAGGTAAATGACCAACATATACGCCAAACTTCAGTAGCCTCTGTAAAGTCTTTCAAAAGTTAGTAAGTCGATCTAGCGGACGGACATCGCTAGATCGACTTAAAATCGATCGAAGATCATGAGTATATATCGTGAACCTATATTCAAAATATGCCAACTCAAATTTGACCGAAATGAGTTTTCGATGGCAAATAGCACCCCTATGCAATACCCATCTGTGATAAAAATTTCAGAGCAAAAAAATAATTTTTTGTCGTTTTACATCAATTTTTGTTATTCTGCTATCTCAAAGTATATCTTTTTTTGGTTAAAATAAATACCAACTCCAATTGTAAATTTCCCAAAAAATTAAAAAATTTTTTTTAAAAAAACATATCGAGCGCCTATATTCAAAACCCTCTATCTAAAAAAACACAACTTTTCAGGAGAGCCAAAAAACTGTTTATTTCGCGGATTGTTAGAGTAATTAAAATTCGATATTCTACAATATTTTTTTGAATCATCTACTGAATCTCACATATAATTCGTTTTTAAAATTTTGCACTATTAGGGATTTTAGAGGATAGATAGAGGGTTTTTTTTCTCAAAAATATTAAGTACAGGAATGAAAATGATCAGATAGAGGGTTTTGCATTTTAATAAAAATGAATTATTATGATTTCATTTATAACATTGGTTAATTTTTAACGTAATTTATTAATGATAACGGCTTATAAATAATTTCGAAATCGCGGTTTTGGTCCACAGGTGCGGTTTTTTAAGACAGAAATTATTTTTTTTTACCGAATTCGTGTCAAAAGTTGACAAACTGTTGAGTATGTTATGTAAGAAATAGTAAAAAAAATAAAAACGCGATTTTGGTCCACAGATGCTGATCAGCATCGGGATTTTTAAGATAAAAATTTTTGTTTCATAATGTACACAAGACATCCAAAGTTTGAGACATATTTCTCAAAAAAGTCAAACAAGAATTTTCAGAAAAAATTAGCATCAGTGGACCAAAATCGTGGTTCTGGAATTTTGTTGACAAATTCATGTGCAGCATGCAAAAATTAATATGAAAACATGTAATGCATGATGAAATTATTCAAAACAAATATTTAAAAATTAATTATTTGAAAAGATAGAGGGTTTTGCATTTAGAAAAATTAATTGTGTAAGAGATAGAGAAAACCAAAAATGCAAATAAAATAGCAAAAAAAATATTTTTGTTCTGAATTTTACACCATAGATGAGGGCCGTTTTACTGAATATTTTGCCATCAAAAAGTAATTTTCGTGAAAATGGAAGATAGAGGGTTTTGAATATAGGCCCTCGATATACCTATCTTATTGTATTTGCCATGCTGAACATGAATCTGGTAAAGATTTTGATATCTAATGGCTAGTTTTCGAGGTATTGCCATTTTGAAAATATCGGTACATAGTGTTTGCAAAAAAAAAACAAGTGAGAGTGTTAAATTCGGCTGTGCTGAATCTTTTATACCTTCCAAAATGTAAAAAAAATTTTCAGGGGCGTTTGTTTTTATGTGGGGGGGCGTGATGGGATCAGTGGGGGACGTTTAGAGCACCTTCCCATCCCGATGAATATAACAAATGTTTCATTTATTTAACAAAAATACAAAAAAACATGTAAAAAAGTGTATTTTTTCAAAGGTTGGTTCACTTCTTCAAGGGGAAACTTTTTTCCCCATGAGCCGATTTTGCCCATTTACGAACTTAACCTGCCTAGGACCATAAGACATGAATCAATAATATATATACTTTATGGGGTCCCCGACCGATATTTCGATGCGTTACAAACGGAATGACAAAGAGAGTATACCCCCATACTGTGGTTGGAGGGTATAAAAATTACTTATATATATGTAACTTTTAAACTGTTAATCTGATTGAAACATTATGAGTAAGGCAAATATAGTCAATGACATAAGCTTTCAAAATAGCTAGTTTGAAGTGACCCTAATACAATACAGCGTGATTTACAGAGTGCCAAAGTTGACCACCCTGAGATTAAAAGGCTTTCGGAGCTAGTAACTTTTAAAAGTATGAAAAGATTTTTAACTTTTTTTAGTTTTTGCAATTACCGTACTGAGGATAACAAAATCCAAAAAAAAAAATTATTAAAAATTTTTGAAAAAAAAAAATATTTTTATTTTCCGACAAAATATGCCAACTCTAAAAAAATATTTCTTTTTTGATATAGCAATAAATGCCATCTCTGAAAAATACGCAAACAAGTGCAAAATATGAAATGTTTGGCATAGGTAAAAATTACTTAAAATATTTAAACCATCTTATGGAAGGTACATTGTTTATTTTTACAATAATATGCGAAATAACTAGTTTTTTAGCTCTCCTGAAAAGTAAGCTTTTTAGAGTTGGCATTTATTAAATATACTTTATGGGGTCCTAGACCAATATTTCAATGTGTTACAAACGGAATGACAAACTTATATATACCCTCTATCACTAGAGTGGAGGGTATAAAAAAAATGATGGGGACTGTCTTATGAGTTAAAGATAGAGGTAAGGCGTGTTCATAAAAAAACGTTTGAAGTAAAAAAATATTGTGGGTCGGTCATACATTTGACTGCTCTAGGGGCACTCTTAGGGCAGATAGAGCGGTTGGAAAAATTTTTTAAACATATCGCTCATTTACTTGTATAGTGTCATAACTCAAAATATGTCGTTTTTGGGTAAACCATACAAAATTATTTGTTATGTCCTGCTTTTTATTGTGTCAAAAATTCGTATTAATATCTTCTAAACTCACCGTTTGAGAAGAGAACACGTCATTATAACATTTTATATGTACGGGCCTTTTGCAATGTAAAACAAGTTTCAATTGTTAACTTTAAACAGGTTTTCTGTAAAATCAAACATTTTGCGTTATTTCACTATACAAGTAAATGAGCTATATCATTTTGTATAGGACCCCCTTAGAAATTGGAGATAGTGTGTTAGTTTGTTCAGTAAAAATGTTTAGCGTAAAAGTTATTGGGGTTTGGTCTTGCTCTTTGACCCCTCTACGACGCAACACAGCAGCTTTAGAATTGATTTTATCATTGCAAAATTATTCAAAAATTTAAAAAGTAGTACACTCAAAAAAAAAAAAAAACCTTGTAAAATTACAAGAAAAACTTGAAACTTTTTTCTGTTTGCTACCTCCTATTTGACAAAATTTCCCATAATTAAAATTATCTTGAAAAATTGTAAAATTACAAAAAAAATTTAAAATTACAAAAAAAAATTTAAATTACAAAAAAAATTGTAAAATTACAAAAAAAATTAAATTTCGATCCAAATTTGTTTGTTCAAAATCAAGGAAAACTGTCAAATATTGGTAAAATGGGATGACAAGGCTTTTCCTAGTAATTTGACAAAGTTTTTTTTTGTAATAATCGGGACAACAATGTTAATAAAGTGTGCTTTTGGTACTTCTTCCATTTTTAAATAAAGGTCAAACGCAATTAAAATTTAAAATGCTTAAACAAACATTCCAGCTTTAGCAAACAAATCAACAACAAAAAAAAAATCATCCTTAAAAATTAATTTTTTTTTAACAGCAATTCCAATTTAGCAATCCGAGTCTTCCTCTTACAATTATTTCTTTTTTAAATTCTATAACATTTTTGTACACTCAAAATAATTCTACAGTAGAAGGTTTAGTAAGTGATATTGTACCCAAATCTACTAATTAGTTACTAATTTTAGTATCTTCAAAGTACTAAAATTAGTAAATTTTACTGGTTTTGACTAATATTAGTTAAAAATTTTAGTATTGGTTACCAATTTCTGCACTAGGTCCTTTTGGACTAAAATTAGTTAAATTTTTATTTAATTTATTTAATTTTAATTTATTTATTTCATCGGCATTTCTATGCTACAAGATAAATCTTATAATTACAGCATAGAACTTAAGGCGTAAAAAAGGTTAATTTGTTTAATAAGTTTCATACCTATATAAAAAAACATTATAAAAAAAAATAACATAATTGAACAATTTTTAAGGATAATATACATACATTATTCAAAAGAAAAAAAATAAATTATATAAAACAAGATTAATTGTATAATTGTATAAATAAAATTAAAAATTAAAAAATTTTAAAAAATTTATAAAAAAATTTATAAAAAACAAAAAAATAAAAATAAACAGATTAAAATTGAATCATGATAAAATTATGTTTATTTCATTTTTGAATTCCAAAGCGTTACTCTTGCGCTGAATATAGTGTGGTAGTTCGTTCCAAAGACGTATGGCATAAACAAAGAACTGCCATTCAGATACCAACGTTTTGTATCTTATAGGAATAATCATTTTTCCCCTATTTGATCTCGCAAAAACCAGTTGTTCATAAAGGTAATTGGGTGTTTTCTCAAAAATTATCTTATGTAGAAATATAAGGATTCTTTGCACAAGAAGATTATCAAATGTCATCCCATACAGCTTTGTGGAAAAAGATGATGTGCTATTAAATCTCCTTAATCCAAAAACATATCTAATAACGTTTTTATATAAAACATTCAATTTACGTTTGCTCTCAGAGTCACAGCTAGTGAAAATTTCACATCCATAAAGCAAAACTGGCATTAAATAGGCTTTTACAAGAAGTATTCTTGTATTTAGTGGCGTAAAATACTGAGTAGCCCATAGAGTACGTAACATCCCGTAAGTCCTTCCAATGATACTGTTTATATGTGTACACCAAGTTAAGGTATTGTTAAATATTATACCAAGATTTTTGGCAGATGATACTTTATCGATTTTCCGGTTGTTAAGTTGAATATCAAAATCACGATTAATCTTTAGAGTTCGTTTATGTATAATCATATATTTAGATTTAGTAGGATTGAGACAAAGTCCATTAGCTGTTGCCCATTTATAAATTCTATTTAAATCATCATTGATTTTTCGTACTGATGCATCTAATGACCGTTGTGAGCTACTGAGGTAAAGCTGAACATCGTCTGCATACATGTGTATTTTAGTATTTTTGACTTGAGCAGGTAAATCATTGGCATAGAGTGAAAATAAAAGAGGGCCCAAAATGGACCCTTGAGGCACACCTCTTGAAACTTCAGCAACGTTAGAAGTACAATTATTTAAAAAAACGGACTGTGACCGACCAGTAAGGTAAGATTTAAGAAGTTTGGTCGAGGTATCAGAAAAATTGAAGAAATGTTTAAGTTTTTCGCACAGAATATGGTGATCAACAGTATCAAAGGCTTTTGAGTGGTCAAGTAGTACTAAGAAAACTACGTTACCATTATCAACTTCTTGTCTTACATCTTCAGTAACTTTCAGGAGTGCTGTAACACAACCATGCTTAGGGCGAAAACCGGATTGAAATTCAGTTAGAAAATTGTATCGCTTCACAAAAGCGCCCATCTGAGAGGATAATAGTTTCTCCAACACCTTAGAGAGAAACGGGAGTATAGCAATAGGCCTAAAATCAGTTTTTGATTTAGGGACAGGTATAATTTTAGCGTGTTTCCATTTAAATGGGTACCAACTGGTCGTTATAATGTTGTTGAATAGATATGTTATATGTGGTATCAGTAGCGGCAAGAGTATTTTTATAAATTTTGGATGTATGTTATCAAAGCCAACTGCATTCGATTTAATGTTAGAACAGCATATGAAGACATCACGTTGGGTAACACATTCAAACTCAAACAAGTTAGCATGCTCATGGCTCATTGGGTTAGTGTTATTGTTGTACGAATTGGAGTTGTTGGTTACAGACGTATTTATAAAATTGTAGAAACCCGGGCTGGAATCAACCATTGGTATACTTGAAAACGAGTTGTTGATCACATTGACATCTATAACTGGACTAATATTGACGCTGCTACCTTTACCAATACCTATTTCTTTAATAATTTTCCATGTTTGTTTGGTTTCTAGGGCATTTGAAAAACGGGTTGAATAATATTCAGACTTGGTCCTCCTAATTAAGCTAGTGACATCTCTTCTTAACCGACGGTATTCATTTTGTAAATTAGTGGTTTTAAAACGTTTCCAACGCGAATATGCTACATCTCTCTCTTGAATCAAACATTTTATAGCTGGATTAAACCAAGGCCGAGATTTGTTTAATAATTTTTTGGTTTTAATTGGTACAAATAAATCATATAAAAAAATAATATTGGAATCGATAAACGAGAGCTGATCATCAATAGATGGCAACGTGTATAATACATTCCAGTCAATGGACATAAAATTGTTATATAAAGCACCAATGTCAACATTTTTAAAGTCGCGATATGTGTATGATTGATCCAACCGCTTCAGAGGAAAGTTATACGATGTAAAGATTAAGTCGTGTTTGGAGAAACATGACGCTGAAATTTGATCATAGAGTAGGACAGATGAGCTATTCGCAACGAAAAAAATATCTAAAAGTGTACTATTTGAAGATGTAAAGTGAGTTGGTAAGGTTTTATTGATAGATGTTAGACCAAGAGGTGTCATGTAATCAGTTAATGATGTCTGCGTAAGTATATCGGAGTTAAAATCTCCAGATATAATTATGTCATTAAACTCCACTAGTATTTTCTCTAACTTTTTAATAAAGGGGGTAATATTAATATTACGGTTTGGCCTGTATACACATCCAACAAGCATTTTCCTCCCCGGTGATAATACTTCAATAAATATGAATTCAGTTAAGTCCTTCTTTTCCTTTTTCTTCTTTGTTTTTTTATTTTGCTTTTTCTTCTTCTTCTTCTTTTTGTTTTCCTCATCATCTTCCTCGATTTCTTCTTCTTTATCATCATCATTAGTATTAGATTTTTCACCAGATTTGCAATAAAATTTGCAGGATATATTGTTTTTAACAAAAATAGCAACTCCCCCACCATGTGTTTTTCTATCCGCTCTAAAAATTTTGTATCCATTTAGTGATATTAAGCTATCATTTTAGTATTGAATACCCACGTATTTTTTTGGGTGTACCCTCATTATATGTTCATTCCTTAAGTCATTTGTTTCATAACATTTCATTTGCCTTTTAATTAGACACTTTAAAAACTATGTTAATTATCATTTAAAAAGCAAAATCTAAACTTAAAACTTACTTTCCTTCACTGCACTTGCCATGATTAAAAGTTATAATTTAAACCAATTTTAAAAATCATTAATTATAGACTTTAAAACAAACGCAATGAAACACATTTAACTTAATTATATGTTACGCATAATTAAAATTGAAAACCTGATGAATATTGATAAACGTCTTATCTTTAACAGCAAATACAATTTTATTTAACATAAATCAAATTCAATTTATTTTTAATTGAAATTTGATACTTTCGATAGTAGCCCAGGAAAATAAGGAGTCATCTGCGGAAAATCGGATAGGTTCTCTGAAAATTTGCACAGATCTTAGTTTTGACAATCTAAATAAGAAAAAAAAAGTCCCCAGCAATCACCCGTGTCCTTGCTGAGATATTGAGGTCAAAGGTCACAAAAACCGGGTTTTTTACAGTTTTTTGTTAATATCTCGCTTGATATGCGTCGTACGCTTTAAGAGTCTATTACAAAACTTGAAGAATATAAAATTATCTACAATATGTTTCCTAATACTTTTTTCGTATCTCTCACCGTTTTTGAGATATTTAGGCCAAAACTCACAATAACTTGATTTTTCACAGTTTTTTGCTTATATCTCGGTTAATTTGAGTCTTACGTTTTAAAAGTGTATGAAAGAACTTATAGAATATAAAATTATGAACAAATTTCTCTCTGTAATTTTTTTCGTATCCCTCACCATTTTTGAGATATGGGCGAATTTATCTTTAATTTATGAATACAATAGGGACACGAAATAATGACACCAAACATGAAAACTGAAAAGGCCATATCTTCTAAACGAAATCGTGTATTACTAAAAAATAAAAAGTGCTACGTAGATAATTAATCTAGCTTTTATTTGAGTCTATTCTAGAGCAGATTGTGTAATTTTTTAATACACTCAAGAAAAAAAATCTGTCAAAAAATCTGTAAACAACTTTCAGCTTCAAACTTTAAGCAGATTTTTCTACTGAAATGGATCTTTTTACTAAGTTTTCAGTCATTTAGTATAGAAAATAAGAGAAATCAGAAGATTATTCTTCTAATTTTACAGAAATATTTAGCAACTATCTTTCAAAAAAGTTTTTTTTTCATCCAATCATTAGATTGGTTGCTGAAATCAACAGATTTTTTCTGCTAAAATGAGCTGATTTTTCTGCTAAAATCAGGAAATTTTTCAGGTGAAATCAGAAAATTTTCAGCTGAAATCAGCAGATTTGTCTGCTGCCTCGACAGATTTTCTCATTTAGCTCAAAATGGGCAGATTTTTCTGCAGCTTTGACATAGATTTTATTTTAAGTGTGTGCTACGAGAGTCGAGCTAGAAAAAAAAATTATATTAAAATATTTTTTGATACAGGATTTCTAATATGTTTCCCAAAAAAACTCAATTTTTTCTAAGTTCAAATTTTTTTATTTTATAACTTGCCGATCAGTAAAAAGTTTCAGACCAGGATTGTTTTGTAAGAGACACCCGTTTCTCAGGCCATTTAATTTATGACCTCCAACTTTTTTATAACACAAGAAATATTTTTTGTTGCTTTTTTTAATTACTCTACACTAAGTTGTAAGAGACACCCGATTCTCATTTAATTACTCGTAACTAAAAAATATTTCAAAATAACTTAATTTTACAATTCGACCTTCGCAGCATTTTCATTAATTACACAATCTGCTCTAGATCAGACTCAAATAAAAGATAGATTAATTATCTACGTAGCAGTTTTTATTTTTTAGTAATACACGATTTCGTTTTAAAGATATGCCCTTTTCAGTTTTCATGTTTGGTGTCATTATTTTGTGTCCCCCTATTATATTCATAAATAATAGATAAATTTGCCTATAATTCAAAAACGGTAAGGGATACGAAAAAAATTATAAAGAGAAATTTGTACATAATTTTATATTCTATAAGTTTTTTAATAGAGTTTTAAAGTGTATCATTCATATCAAGCGAGCTATTAGCAAAAAACTGTAAAAAATCTGCTTTTTGTGAATTTTGGCCTTAGTATCTCAGAAACGGTGAGAGATACGAAAAAAGTATTAAGAAACATATTGTAGGCAATTTTATACTCTACAAGTTTTGTAATAGACTCTTAAAGCCTACGACGCATATCAAGCGAGATATTAGCAAAAAACTGTAAAAAACCCGGTTTTTGTGACCTTTGACCTCAATATCTCAGCAAGGACACGGGTGATTGCTGGGGACTTTTTTTTTCTTATTTAGATTGTCAAAACTAAGGTCTGTGCAAATTTTCAGAGAACCTATCCGATTTTCCGCAGGTTGCCCTTTTTTTCTCCTTATTTTCCTGGGCTATAGATCAAATGCAAGCGAAAGAGCAATAAAATGCACCAATTAATGGTGTTAAAGATAAAATTGAAATGAAACAAAAAATACATAAGGAAAATTTAAAGTAACACTTTAATAAATTACACAAAATAAATAAATTTGGTTATTAAATCACTTTTCCCGGAGTATTATGTACTTAATGTAAAGTACTTTAAGAATGAGCGAAATAAAAAAATGGCATTACTGAAAATTGTTTCCGCCCAAGCGGATTTAAAATATACAGAGCTGTTTTAACGGTACTGAATGTTTTGATATCAGGCTGTGGGAAGCACAGCTGAGTGCTACCGGACGCGTCATAGGTTGCGGATAATGATACGTTCCGTAGATATACGGAATAGCTGCTTTAAGCAGTCGCGGCCAATCAGCGGCCACAAGAGGAGAGTCTCGGAGGGACTCTAGCAGCCCCAATAAATTCCGAGTTGCCAATGATCCTTGCGGTGTCGTGGCGAGGCATTGGCGCCAGCATAATAGCACTTTTAATGGTGAGTTCAGTCACCTCAAGGTAGCAGCCCCACCACCGAACTAGAAAGATATGGACCAATCATCTATGTCTCTTCGCAATTAAACAACGATTCAAGTATTCACAAATGTAAATAATTACTGAAAATTTTTATTTTTTGAGATAGAGAGTTTTGCCTTTAAGCACTCGATATGTGGTTTATACAAGTTTTTATTAATTCCATTATTTTTAATTTAATACATTTTTAACAAGATTTTCTCATACCATGACCCATTAAAAATGTCATTTTGTGTCGTTTTATTACTTTTTTTTTTAACTTTATTTTGCAGTTGGGTTTTCTTAAAAAAAAAAATAATGTTTTCATTACAAACTATATTTATTTATGTGATTATTGCCTAATTGTAAACACGCATGTTGTTTAATTAATTAAAAAAATATTTTTTTTTCTTATATTAAAATTTTGAAGGTTAATGTTTATGTATTTCTGTGTCTTTTCATTAAAATAATTAAAGAATAATAACTACTTATTACAACATATGTAGTACACATAGGCTTTTAATTAGAGTTACAAGTAGATTTTTTTTTACCTACAAGGAAGGACACCTAAATAAAGTGCAACAATTTTCAAAAAAAAAAAAAAAATTTTTTAAAAATATATTTTTTTTGTCTTAGACTCTAAGAAAAAGAAAGCAGAAAAGTAGTAGTAGAAAAAGTCTCAGATTCTAGAAAAATTCTCAAATTATGAAGAAGAATTTCTATAGGAAAAATGTCTCGTAATCTGATACCAGTCACAGTTTTTATAAGAAAGTTTTTGGACATTTCTATTGAAAAAGGAAAACTCTGTTAAATATCTTTCGTTTAAAAGAAGTTTTATAATTTTTTTACAATAAAAAAACTTTATAATGGAACCTTCCTCGTTAGCAAAAAATAAAATTGTAAATATAATTATCGGTTGTTACTATTTTTTAAATAAAAAAAAAAATATAAAAAACTGAGTTTTTTTTTTGTCACATGACCACATAACTGCTCAAAGCAAAACAATATGTGTGTAAATCTGACCTTGACCCACCCATACGCATTTTTATAGAACATAATTGCGGTCTTGTGACAAAATATCATAAAGAATGTTCTTAAAATTAAAACAAGATGTTAATCGATTGAAGACTTAAAGTAAAACAAAATTAAAATAAAAAAAAAAAACAAAACAGAACAATTAAAAAAACAGTTACACTGTGCTAGTCGCAAAAATTAACAAGCTAGGCACCCTGCTGGTAAAGCTAATTCGGGTACGCTGAATTCAGTGGTGCTAGCCGTTTTTCGAAGTTTGCGCTCGTTACGCGATATTCGCGATTTAAAATTGTTAAACTTAAGTACTACAAAAATCTGCAGTGTATCGTATTCTACACATTTTCATAAAATAATAGCAAAATAAAAAAATTTCAGAAAAAAATTTTGCATAAAAAATATTTTTTTCGCGAATAATTTTTTTTTGTATATTCAATAGATTTTAGATGATAAAAATTCATAAATTGTCTAAATAATATAAAAAATATTTTTTTTAATTAAAAATAAAAAAAAATAATCGCGAATATTAATAATACATACGCTAACTTTGAAAAAAACTGATATTACAATGGGATTTTGTGTACATGAATTAGCTTTAACAGATGGATTTCGTAATTTCAAATCAAACTAAAAATATTTTTATTAAACCAATTATTTCAAGAAAATAACGATTTTTCGCGACCAAAAAATGTTTTTCGCGAAAAAAATTCACGGTATTATGGTTTGTTATGATATGGGATGAGATTTTCATGCACTAAAAAATCGAAAATATGCGCTTAAAATATGCACTAAAAAATTAAAAAAATATGCACTAAAAAACCTTAAAATATGCACTAAAAAATAAAATGTGTGCAATAAAAGTCTTGTTTTCATTCGAAAAACTTCTTAAAAAAGCAAAAAATAAAACCGGGCTTAAAAAGTGACATTTAAAACTTTATATAAGCAGGATTTTTTTTTATAAATTAGGACAATCTATAAAAAAATTAAAAAGAAAAAAATAATTTTTCTTGTTTTCAAAATAAATTTTTAAAATTTAAAATAGTTTTTGAAACAAATAAATTTCAATTTGTGTTTTTGCTAATTTATATCAAAATATGCAAAAATATGCACTTAAAAGTTGGAAATATGCACAATATATGCACTTAAAATCAAAATATGCAAAAATATGCATTTTAACCAAAATATGCAAAAACAAATCGATGCCATTTTAAAGCAAATTTCTTGATTCGGAAAGATAATTGGTCAAAATCGTTTTTAGACTATCGACAAAAAACATGCATTTGCATGGAAATCTCATCCCTAGTTATGATAGTTTAATAGACTTGAATGGTTTTAAATTTTAAAATTATCGCAAAAGTCTAAAAATATCGTTTTTATTGTACTTGAGCATCAAAATTTTAAATCGCGAATACGAGCGATAACTTCGAAAAACGGCTAGCACCATTGAATTTAGCATACTCGAATTAACTTTACCAGCAGGGTGCACAGCTTGTTTAAAAAGAAGTGTCAAATTTGAGCACAGGGTTATTAATAGAGCTGCGATTTTCATGCACTAAAAAAATTGAAACTATGCGCTAAAAGACTAAAGATATCAAAAATATGCACTGAAAATATGAAATATTTGGTATAAAAATCTTGAGTTATAACGGAAAAAAAATTTAAAAATCAAAAAATAACAATATTACGGTTTAAAACTTTATATTAATAGGTAAGAAAAAGATTTTCTTAAGAAATAAAGACTATCTTTAAAAAGTTTAAAAAAACATTTTCCAAAAAAATTTTTTATTTTTAAGTAACCATTGAAAGAAAGAAATTTTAATTTGTGTTTTTTTACTAATTTATGAAAAACAATGCACTTAAAAACTGGAAATATGAACAAAATATGCATTTAAAACGAAGATATGCATTTAAAACCAAAATATTCAATTAAAACCAAAATATTCAAAATATGCATTTTCACTAAAATATGAAAAAAAAAAAAAACAAATCGATATTGTTTTAATTTAAATTTCATGATTTGGAACAATAGTTGGTCGATATCGTTTTAGACTATTGACAAAAAGCATTCAGTTGCATGGCAAGTGCAGCCCTACACCATTTACAGATATTATTTGAAAAATATCAATTGAATAGTTCATGCGAATAAAGACGAATAGACCATTTGTAGAATTTTACAGGGGACAATAAAAACGCAGGAAACGGTTAAAAAATAATATTTTTGTCAACTTTTTGGTATTAGCTTAAAGGTTTAAGTCACATCTACCTATATACAAAATTTTAGTAAGGTATTCGAAGGAGAACTTGCCAAAAATTGGACTTCAATTTTTTGCTTAAATGGAAAAAGGGCGAATATCCAAAAAAATGTATTGAAATTTGAATAAAAATGTGTTATTTTGCAGCAGATTTTGACTACATTTTCACGAGACTTGCAAAACTTGACGAACTATGGTTGGTATTTGTTTGTAACACTTTAAGGACTTCGAGGATACACTATTTAAGGATTGCAAGGACATGCAAAATTTTTTTTTTTTTTTTAATTTTTTTTTTTAATATTCCTGCCTTTTGATGCAGTAGTAATTCTTTATGACACTAAATACATTTTTAGGAATGATAATATTAACCCTTGACTGCATATTACGATGTAACAAAAAAGGACATGAAAACATTTTTGTTTTTTTCGCAAATCTGGTTAATTTGTTTGTATGTGCTAAGATTGTTTTTTTTTTTGTGTACAATTTCAAATTTTAGCTAATATCAATTTTAAACTCGCAGCTAAATAATTTTTATATAATATTTTGTTAAGGATGGATATTCGCCCTTTTTGCTTTCCACACTTTAAAGTCTTATAACTCAAGAACTGTAAAATTTTTTGCCAATATAATAAATGTGGTTTGTTCCTCGTAATGTTCTTTTAACACATTGTTACCGAAAGTAAAATTTTTGTATGTTTTTGTGTTGTATTTAATCAAAATTGTGCGTTAGTTCACTCCCAATTTAAACAAAAATATAAAAATATACGAATTATTGCACTTTTAAAGTCATTTTTTTAGCCTTAAAAGTCAAAATTTCCCCAAAATGTCTGCATAGGATTGTAGGGCTCTGCTAATAAAATGCATTTATGCAAAAAAACGTGTTTGCGAAAAAGTGGTCTATTCGTCCTTATTCGCATGAACTATTCAATTGTAGCTTAAAAATTCTATTTGTAATTCGAAGATTCCATTTGTAATTCAAAAATTCCATTTGTAACTAGAATTGTAATTTGAAAAAAATTTAATTTAATTTAATTTAAAATATGTCAATTGAAGTTCGAAATAAATCGATTTTAATTCGAAGAAGATCAATTGTAATTCCAAGATTTCAATTGTATTTCGAAAAAAATCAATTGTAATTCGAAATAGATAAATTGTTATTCAAAAAATATCAATTGTAATTTAAAAAAAAAATTACAATTCGAAAAAGATCAATTGTAATTCGAAAAAGGTCAATTGTTATTCAAAAAATATCAACTGAAATTTGAAAAATATCAATTGTAATTCGAAAAACATCAATTGTAATTCGAAAAAGATGAATTGTAATTCGATGATTCCAACTGTAATTCGAATTTCCATTGAATTAATTGTAAATCGTAAAAAATCAATTGTAATTCTAAATCGACCAATTTTAATGCGAAATAGACAATTATAATTCGAAAAAGATCAACTGTATTTCGAAAAAGATCAATTGTTATTTAAAATAGATTAATTGTAATTCGAAAAAGATCAACTGTAATTCAACTTTTATTCAAGTGCAATTCCAAAAAGATTAATTGTACTTCGAAATATATCAATTGTTATTCGAACAAGATCAATTGTTATTTGAAAAAGATCAATTGTAATTCGAAATAGATCAATTGTAATTCGAATAAAATCAATGGTAACTCGAAAATTTCAATTGTAATTTAAAAAATATCAACTGAATTTCCATTGATTTTTTTCGAACTACAATTGAAATCTTCGAGTTACAATTGGCTTTTTTCGAACCACAATTGATCTTATTCGAATTAAAATTTATGTTTTTCGAAATACAATTGATTTTTTCGAATTACAATTTATCTTTTTCGAACTAGAATTGTTATTTTTCGAATTACGATTGATCCAAGTATTTCGAATTAAAATTGCAATTTTCAAATAACAAATGGAATTTTGGAATTTCAAATTGAATTTTTGAATTACAAGAAATATAAAAATCTGATTTGTTTCTAAAGAAAGAATTAAAAATTAAATTTAAACCAGTTGGCCTCAAATTTTTATCACATAATTTTTAGGTATAGTAAAATAAAATTTTCCCGAACACTTAAAAAAAATCTAAGTTTCAAGAAAAAATGCCACTTTAATGTCTTATGGTTATAGGCTGGTTAAGTTCTTAAAGGGAAACATCGGACCAGGAGGAAAAAAGTTCCCCATTGAAGAACTAAGCCAACATCTAAACAAGTAAGAAAATTTTAGTCGGTAAACACCAACCATATAATACCCTACACCAGTGTTTCCTGGAAAATGTGTTCCAATTCCAAACATGGGCCGATTCTGTCTTTGGTCAAATCTTGAATAAGTGTAGAAAACATTTACAAACCATTTTTGAGTGAAATATGCTTCCAATAAACCGCTTTATGTGAATATCGGGCGGAATTTTCATTTGGTGCCTAAGTCCAAAAATGGTATGATTATAATCAGATTTGATTGGGTTGTTAAAGTACGAAATCATGATTTCAAATTTTAAAGGAATCGGACCAGTTCAATTATAGTCCATATACAAACCACCCTCCCGATATTCGCATAAATCTCTCAAAATTCATGAAAATAGGAAATATTTGACCAAAATTTTGTTTGTAGGTGCTAAACGTGTAATTTGGTACCCTTATCAAACCTGAATGTAATTGGACCATTTTTGGACTCAGACCCCATATAAAAATTACACTCGAAAAAAATTTTACACTCAAAAAAATTTTACACTCCAAAAAAAAATTTTGTCTTTTTTTTACAAAAATCACAATATTTTGTGTACATACGAACGTGCATTCACTCAGAAATATTTTTACAGTAAAAAAAAAACATTACACTCGAAAAAAAATTTACACTCGAAAAAAAAAATTAGCAATTTTTTTTTTTTTAAATGACCAAAAAAGAAAAATTCTTACTAAAAATAAAATATTTCTAATCAAAATTGTTAATTTTTTCACGTTAAAAAATATACTATCCTTTAAAAAAGGCATTGTGGAGGGTATTCATAGACTCGGCAAAGTCGAATTTAACTTTCCTATTTATTTGTGTTATTTTTGTTAAACATGTGACACATTTTTATGTCAGAAGTAGCGTACACTCAAAAGAAAACTCTGTCAAAAAATCTGTGAAATGAGTTTTAATTTGAATTAGCAAATCTTTAACAGATTTTTCTGCTAAAATAAATATTTTAAATAAATTCAGTTTTATAACATAACAAATTTTTGTGCATTTTTACTAATTCTGTTTGAGAAATTTCAAAATATTTTTCTACAGACTTTTTGCAGATTATTTTTTTATTTTACAGAAATTGTCTGTTGGCATTTTTTTTTAATTTTTTATGATGTAATTTTTTTAGATTTAGTGAAAATTAAAATACTTTAACATGAACAAAATTAAAAAAAAAATTGCAGATTGTTTTGTTAATTTTACAGAAGTATTTAGTTATCCCGTTTTGAAAAAGAAATTGTAAGTGTTTTTGTCAAAATTTAAACTTTAAAACAAGTTTTAAATTTTATTCTTGGAAAACAGCAGATTTCTGTGCTGAGTTCACCTAGATAATCAAGACAGATATTTAGCAAACCGCGTCTGCTAAAATCAGAAGATTTCTCATACGGCTCGAAATGGGTGTATTTTCAGCAGATAACATTCGGTCTTTATAATTCTGTTTTATGTGTTTAAAATCTCTTGTATTAGTTTTTAAAAACAATGTAAAAACTCAATTCTTCCAATTACACTGTTGTTAAATAATATTGAAACCAATCAAATTTTTAATTTATTTTATAAACTCAATCAACAAATCATTTACTTGGTTATTATGTTATAATTTTGTAATTTATGTAGAAACAAATAAAAAAGTAAAAACAATTTGTTTTAGCCATGAATCTTGGAATTTGCATTAAATAACAAACTGCAAAAAAAAAAAACATCAATGAAAAACTAACGTGATAAAATACCTAAATTTAAAGCAAAAAAATGTGGATATAGATCATACTTGATTTAACATAACTTCAAGCCAAGAATCAATCATTCATAAATAGTATTGGAGAGAAAAAAAAATCAGTTGATGAAGAGGAGAACTAGTTTTAAGTAAAAATGCTGTAATACAGTTTTAAAACAAATAAAAAAAATGTTTTAACTTAAGCGGTTTAAAATCGATTTAAAATCGGGCATATTTATAAAAGCACTTAAAGTTAGAAGGGGAATTCCCGAATGAAGCTTAATAATTTAAATACTTTGAACATCTTATTTTTCACATTTTATGATCGAAACCAAAAAATGATTATTCACTGAAACGAAATTAACAATTATAAATATTCCAGAATTTTTCATTGTAGTTTATGGTGCTAAACAGCTGTTTGATGTCACTGATCAGCTGTTTAACTCAATTTTTACTCTGCCAATAATTTAAGCGTTCATAACTTCAAAAAAATTTTTTTTTGTATTGTTGTATAGCGAGAGAAAAACAAAAATCGAATTTAAAATTATTTTAATTTTGTAGTTGAAAAGTGTTAACGTGAATACTCTTATTAAAATGAATCTATTATTCATATTCATGTTAAGGTGTGTTTTTTTTTTTCAAGAAAATGTTAAAAATGATTTAACTTTTAGATCCCTTTTTTAAGATAATTATGCAAATTTTGTCTATCTAAAATTATTCTCTCAGGAAAATTTTCAATTAAAATGCAAAACATAAAAATACTAACCAGAGGTCAATAAATATTATGTCAATATGTAAATTTTTGTTATGTTTTTTTACAAAAAGTCTCTTTTGTCAATCACAATCTGTAAAGTTGTAACACCTTGTTATGTTTTGTCTAGTTTGCAAATTTTTAAAGCTGTCTGTCAATTGACCAAAATAAACAGAAACATAAAAATTATTTGATTTTGTAAATAATATCAACCAATTAAATAGTATATCATGTTAAAAAAGGCTCCAGGCACACATGTTCAAAAGTAGCAATTAAGTGAAGGGATCTTATGTTGGCAACTACTGTAACTAAAAAAAATAAAAATTTTGGTCATGGGCGTTTGATTGACAATAATTTGAAATTTTAAAAATTTATTTTATTGGCAGAAATTGAAAAAAAAATTCTCATAGTCTGAGAGTTTTAAAATGCAAACAAAATAAATTCTTCGTTCAATCAGCAGAAAAATCTGCTGAAAATCTGTCATGATTATCCAGGTTCAATAAGCAGAGAAATCTTTTTTTAAAGAAATAAAAACAAGTACAAAAGACTTTGCCGAATTGCCCTTAACAATTGCCTTTGAAATTAAAATTTTTGATAAGAAATATTTTATCATGGACTAATTATAAAGGACTGCCAGCAACGACGTAAATCAGAACAATAACAATCAAGACATTTAAATTATAATTTTCTTTATTAATCAAATTTTGAATTTTTACTTTATTTGTCTTTTCGTAGTTTGTTTATTTTTTTTGAAAAATTTTCAATATTTCATTTATACCCTACATTCAAAGAGAATGGTATATACATTTCATCATTTCGTATGTAACACATATTGTATAGGGCATATTAAATTTAGCATACCGTATGAAACACGTATCAAACTACAAGTGAATAAATGATCCTTAATGGATTTTTAGACGTTTAAGCGATGTCCCTTTGACCTGGGGATGATATGTTCTCTATCAAAAATACTAAAAAAAAATAATATATGCCGAAAACACTTTTTAAACAAATAAAAAAAATGGTCCCTGATTTAAATATTTACACACAAAGTGTGTATTTGAAATATATGTAAACTATAATAAAACACAATAGATGATTTTTTAAAAGCGCATCTTTAAAACGATAACAAAAATTTATTATTTGAAATAAACAATTTGCAAAATAAACAAAATATAATCTATAAATTTAACAAAAAGAATCTAATTTAAAAACTAATCTTAAGGTGATCTGATGTACACTTTTTGTCTCCAATTTTTGGTCTTGATAAAAAACTATCGAAAAAGTTTCCTACAGAAAAATGTCTCAGAATCTGAGAATTTTTTTAGGAAAAATGTCTCCGAATCTAAGAAATTTTCTATAGAAAAACTGTCTCAGAATCTGAGAATTTTTCTTTAGAATCTGAGACTTTTTCTATAAGAAAAATGTCTCAAAATCTGAGACTTTTTCTATAAGAAAAATTTTTCAGAATCTGAGACTTTTTCTATAAGAAAAATGTCTCAGAATCTGAGACTATTTCTATAAGAAAACTGAGACTTTTTCTATAAGAAAAATGTCTCAGAATCTGAGACTTTTTCTATAAGAAAAATTTTTCAGAATCTGAGACTTTTTCTATAAGAAAAATATCTCAGAATCTGAGACTATTTCTATAAGAAAAATGTCTCAGAATCTGAGACTATTTCTATAAGAAAAATGTCTCAGAATCTGAGACTTTTTCTATAAGAAAAATGTCTCAGAATCTGAGACTTTTTCTATAAGAAAAATGTCTCAGAATCTGAGACTTTTTCTATAAGAAAAATGTCTCAGAATCTGAGACTTTTTCTATAAGAAAAATTTTTAAGAATCTGAGATTTTTTCTATAAGAAAAATTTCTCAGAATCTGAGACTTTTTCTATAAGAAAAATGTCTCTGAAGCTATTGCTATGTTGTTTTTGCAACAATTGTTGCTGTTTTTGTTGGGCAATAAATGCTGCCGAGTGTGGTTGTGGTGTCAAGATGGCGACTGGAATCCAGATTTTCGGCTAGCTGTCTGGAATCTGTTCGCCACAGTCACAGCCCATGGAGGTTTTTGATTCACGTTTGTTACTTACACAACTTTCAGCAGTTGCATGAGCATAAATAACCAGAAGAAAACGTTGATTGCTGATGTTGAACGTAGGCCGGACGTTGATAATAAGGAGGATACAAATATGGATGACCGGATAACTGGATCCAGGAAAATTTTAACTCTTTCTAAGATCACAACGACGATTGTTGTTTTGGTTACCTTTAGATCTAAAATAAAACAAAAATCATTAGTTTACCATATATGTACGTATAAATTCAGACGATATTGATATAAATTTCATTAATATTTTTGATTTCAATTTTTACCTTTTCTGGCGCTTAAATTCATCTATTCCGTTTGCTGATTTCCCCTGTCCATTTGTAATGTTTTCACATTATCCACATCTTTGTCATCTTTATTTGACTTCTAAGAACATCTAAGTTAAAAAATACCCAAATCTGTTGCTTTTCATTAGACTTACCTTCAGCAAATCCGAAATCTGTCGGTATCATTTTGAATAAATTATTTCCCTTGCATTTTTTCTTGATTTCAAGCGTTGAGTATGTTTTTTTTTTTTTGTTATTTTGTAATATTTGTTTATATTTTTTTGTTACAAATAATTCTTTTAAATTCAAGAAAATTCAAATTTAAATTTGTTTTTTTTTTTGTTTTGTTTTTTCAAAATTCGTAAATATTATTGTTCTGATTTTAATCAAAAAATTAACTATGGCGACCAACTACTTGTTTGAAAGCATTCCTTTATACATCTTCCTTGTATTTTATTATTAATAAAAAATCTTTTTTTGACAGTTTTGTAAAAAAAAAAATGTTACTAATTTTTTTTGGAGCGTAAAACTTGTTTCGAGTGTAATTTTTTTTTTTCGTGTAAAAATATTTCCGAGTGACAAAAATACTTTGTAAAGTGATTTTGTGGCTTACCAATGTTTTTAAAGCTTTTTTTTAAAGCTCGGTTTTTTAACATATGATTTTAAGGTGAACCCAATCTGCAATTAACGGTTTTGCTAATAAGTTCGAAACTACTAAACCGTTGGCTAAATTTCGACACGAACTAGACCAGGAGAACGATAATGTATATGCCAAGCTTCAGCACCCTGGGAATAGTCTTTCGAAAATTAGCAGGTTTTTTATATCGCAAATTCTCGAAAAACAATTGCCGAAATTCACTCTTTTGCTTATAACTTTTGAACCACTGGATCGATTTCGCAGAATTGTAATACCAACCTAACCAGGTAAATGACCAACATATGTGCTAAGATTCAGGTGCCTCCGTAAAGTCTTTTAAAAGTTAGCGTGTTTTTAACAGACAGATAGACGGACAAACGGACGGAAGGACGGACGGACATCGCTAAATCGTCTTAAAATCAATAAATATATAAATATATGAGGGTTTCTTCGTCAACCAGGCCACCCCTCTCTTCAAAAATTTTTAAAAAATTTCGAAATTACTTGAAAATATTTGCGTTTGAATGCCGAGTGGAGGTTTTTATACCCTCCAACTACAGTATGGGGGTATACTCACTTTGTCATTCCGTGTGTAACTCATCGAAGTATCGGTCGGCGACCCCATAAACTATATATATTATTGATCAGTGATCGATTCTAAGACATTCTAGCGATGTCCGTCCGTCTGTCTGTCCGTCCGTCTGTAGTTAACACGATACAGTCCAAAATAAAAGAGCTGGACTCCTCAAGTTTGGCACGAATATGTCTTATGGTCCTAGGCAGGTTAAGTTCGGAAATGCGCACAATCGGACCAGGGGGAAAAAAGTTCCCCCTTGAAGAACTAAACCATCCTCTGAAAAATATAGTTATTTTACATGATTTTTTGTCTTTTTGTTTAACAAATGCAACATTTTAATGCTACAAGAAGTTCAAAGTCCTGCATTTGGACCCTGAGAATTAGAAAATGCCGTTTTTTCGGTCCGCCCCCTTTTATGAGCGTAGAATAAAAAAAATTTAATTATGATAAACTTGCATTTCTTTAATGCAAAAAGCATAAGAATGATTTTTAAACACATATTCGAGAGGGAATTTGCCCCCCCAATCCCCACGACCCCCCCCCCCCAAAAAAAAAATTAAACGCCCATGCATTTTTTTATTTTTTTTTGCATGTTGGAGGGTATAAAAGATTCAGCACAGCCGAATTTAACACTCTAACTTGTTTAATTTCAATATGGCGGATCCAATATGGAGCCCAATGTTTTAAAAATATTACAGACTCGCTTAAAACTCTTCGTACACGGGTTCTTGGGGTCGCTTAAGAAAAATCTACAATTTTTAAAATTCAAAATGGCGAATCCAACACAGCGAACTTTTTATTTTTTTTTTTCAATAACAGAGTCACGTAAAAGTCTTTACACTCACAAAAAAAAAACTGTAATGTTAGCAAAAAAAAGCTTGTAAACCTACAAGAAAATTTGCTGATTTTGAGCCCACAATTTTGTTAGTAATGTTATCAAAAATGTTTTGCCAAAAATTAGTTAACTGAAATTTTTTTATTTCTACTTAGTCCATACACCCCCATTGGGTTCGGACTCGATATTTCCAGACCCCGATGGGGGTCCTTAAAAATCGTCAAAGTTTTTGGTCCAAAATTTGTCTCCGTTTCGCTCTACCTTGCTTAGTTTTTGAGATACGTGATTTTGGGGACCACTGGTGGTTTTGAGAATTACAAAACTCGATGACTTCAAAAATATTACTCGGAGAGCTTTTGCGATCTTGTTCTACGTGTTGAGAGCTACAAAAAAGCTTTTGGACTTTCTGTTGTGTCGACAATATTTACCGAGATATGAGCATTTTAAAATTTTCTTGAATGCTAACTTTTTTGGATTCAAAGTTAGGACCCATTAGGGTCCACACATGTGAAGAGGACCGGCGATACTGTGGAGAGCATGAGAACCAAAAATGGCCTCCATTTTGCTCTATCTGGCTTAGTTTCCGAGATGGCGGCATTTTAAGTTTATTTTGCTAATATTAGCAAAAAAGCTTGTAAAAATTTGGTCAACTCAATTTTAAATTTAGCAAAAAAAATTTGTTCAAATTTTGTTTAAAATTGCTAATGCGCTAAATGAACTTTATAAGATATTTTTGCTAACATGCTAATCTCAACTAAAAATTTGCTAAAAGTTAGCTAACCAGCATTAGCAAAAAAAAAATAGTAGATCTACTAATGTATTATTTATATATTGCAAAAAGTTTAAAAAATTAAATCAGAAAAATTTTAAAAATAAATAAAAGATTTAAACACTTTATAAAATTTATTACACTTCATTTTAACCAAAAACGATGCCTTACATTCGGTTTCCTAATAAGATCTGCATCACTAACAATAAGCTTTTTTCAGACAATTATTTTCAACATTAGTCATCTGAAATTATTGAAAGTAGAACCTATTTCAGAATAAAAAAGTTTTATTAAAAATATTACAAACAAAATTATATCGCAACTATTATAAAATTGGCGCCCAACTCGGGGCGAAAATAAAAATTTCTTAAAAAATTTGTTTAATTATTTAAAAAACGAAAAGAAACACGATAGCTAGAACATATTATGGTCAAATAGTTAGTAATTGAGAAAAATCGGACAAAGTTTAAAAAAGTTACTACTTGAAGAGCTAAAACAATCTTTCAGAAACCAGTTTTTTTTTTTCAATTGTCTTCGTAAACTAATCCAAAATTTTTTTTTGGGAAGTATTATAAAATTGCTTATCTTACTAAATATGTCCAGCACCTGAAAAATGTTTAAAACAATATTTAAATTGTTCAATCTTATAACTGAAGTCTAAACAAAATTTTAAAAATATAGCTAAATTTAAATAACCATATAAATAAAAAATTTTGACATGTATTTAAGCACATTTATGACATTTAATATATAAGTGGGCTTATTTAAATAAACACACGCATTGATTTTAATATTTTTTCAAATGAAATCAAACAAATATAGTAAACAATAATTGCACACATAGTAAATATTAAAAAAAAATATTGTATGCAATTTAGTATATTTTTTTCTATTTTATTTAAAGCGATAACAGATCTCCTTCTCCTTTCAATATATATTTTAGTTTAAGTAATTTTTAAGTCAAACTGTGCACTGGAATAGAATGCGGATTTTAATGATTATAAATAAACAAATGTGCATGGCAAATTGTACAAATAAGGTTTTTTTTTCTTTTGTAGATTTTACAAAGAATTGTTTTGCAGCAAAAATGGACTTATAAGAAATACTTACTTAGGGAAATTTATTTAGGGGTACGTTAATCCTCAAGTTCTAGACAGATGCAGGAAATCTGTAAAGACATTGCATATATTAACGACAATTTCACCAAGTAGACCCAAAGTCTTGGAAACTATTTTCGCAAATATCACCAGGCAAGCACATTATAAAATTTTGACATTGCATATAACTGAGCAAGAACTTTCAGATTAAATCTTTTTTGAAACACCCCGTACTAATGTCATATTTAATAATTACGACCAAATAGTATCATTCGCAGTTATATTTTTTTCACTTACACTCAAAAAAAAAAAAACTGTAAAGTTAGCAAAAAAAGCTTGTAAACCTACAAGAAAATTTGCTGATTTTGAACCCACAATTTTTTTGGTAAAGTTAGCAAAAACGTTTTGCTAAAAATTAGTTAACTAAAATAATTTTTATTTCAACTTAGTTTATACACATTTGAGGACCCCTTTTGGGTTCGGACCCAATAGGTCCAGACCCCGATGGGCCTAGACCTAGTTGGGTTCCTTAAATATCGTCATAGTTTTTGATCTAAAATTTGTGCCCGTTTCGCTCTACCTTGCTTAGTTTTTGAGATACGTGATTTTAGGGGATCACTGGGGTCTTGAGAATTAAAAAACTCGATAACTTCAAAAATATTACTCGGGGAGCTTTTGATTATTTTGCGGTCTTGTTCTACGTGTTGAGAGCTTTTGAACTTTTTGTTGTGTCGGCAATATTTACCGAGATATGAGCATTTTAAAATTTTCGGGAATGCTAACTTTTTTGGATCCAAAGTTAGGACCCATTAGGGTCCACACATGTGAAGAGGACCGGCGATACTATGGAGATTCTAAGAACCAAAAATGGCCTCCATTTTGCTCTATCTGGCTTAGTTTCCGAGATAGCGCCATTTTAAGTTTTCTGAAAAAAAAAAAAAAATTATCATTTATTTTTGCTAATATTAGCAAAAAATCTTGTAAAAATGTTGTCAACTCAATTTCAAATTTAGCAAAAGAAATTAGTTCAAAGTTTGTTTAAAATTGCTAATGTGCTAAATGAAGTTTACAAGACTTTTTTGCTAACATGCTAATCTCAACTAAAAATTTGCTAAAAGTTAGCTAACTAGCATTAGCAAAAAAAAATTAGTAAATCTACTAACGTATTTTTTTGAGTGTAAGAGATCCAATTACATTTTAAAAATTTCCAATTATATTTCGAAAATTTCAAATTATATTTCAGCTTCGTTATATTTATAACTTCGATTTTTATTTCAGACATTACCATTTATAACCAAAAAATTTGTAATTGCATTTCAAAAATTTTCAATTATATTGGAAATTTTTGAAATATAATTGGACATTTTTAAATATAATTTTAGATTCTACAATATGATTGGACATTTTTTGTAATATAATTTGAATTTTCTAAAACTTAAGAAGATGGTGTACTAATTTTTTTTTTCATTTAAAATGTGTTAAAGGTTATATGATTGAAGCACTCTTTGCTGCGCTGATTAATGCGCAATAATGATGCAGTGAAATCATGTGTTGTTGTCCAAAACTCATGGATTTTTATTCAAAAAGTGTTAAATTTATTTAAAAGAAAAGCATGTTTGAAATTTTATCAAAATATATTTTTTTTTTTAATTTTTTCCCTTACTTTTACTGCATCCTCAAGAGCGCTCTTTGGATGCGCTTCGGTATGCTATAAAATGATGCTGTGTCGCCAAAATCTCGATTTATTTTTGCTGGGTTATTGATCCATGATCGATTCAGGGACTATTTTGAAGAGAACACGATAGCCTTAATAGCTGGAACTTATTAAGGTCGTTTATTTCATAATTGAGAAAAATCGGACAAAGTTGAAAAAAGTTCCCACTTGAAGAACTACCCAGCAAAAACTAGGTAATGAGTGCTCATTCCTAATTGGATTACCTGGTAATGAGTACTAATTTCTCGCTGCGTTACATTATACCCCAAAAAAAGGCCTTACTTTTAACTTACTACGTACATAGATTTGCAATCTGAATTTTAAAAACCAGTTAAGTTTCATAAAAATATATTAAAAATCATTTTACTCTTCATTTGTTTTCTCTCATTTAATAAGAGCAACTAAACAAACAATGCAGTTACTTTTTCAACCTTTCGTAAGCGATCTAGGAATGGGCTATTATTTTTTAGCTTTTTCGTAAGCGAACAAAGAAGGCCTTGCCTCCAATGACATCGCCTTGTTAAAGTAATTAACAATGAAATTGGGACGTAATTAGTTACTCATTTTCGTTTTAAACCCTAAAGTTAATTACTTGGTAATGGAAGTTTTTGCTGGGTAAAACTACTTTGGGAAGTATTATAAAATGCTTATCTTACACTCTAATTAATTTTCATGTAAATTTACCCTGTTTATAGTAGGTAACTTGTCTCCTACTATAAACCGTGTAAAAATACTTGTTGTGCTTAAAGTGATAGACACTAAGTATGTAAACGTACATATTTATGTGTCTACAAAATGCTTCGCAACAAAAATGTTTCAGGAAAATTTACACGTTTTGTGTCTAAATAAACATGTTTATTTAGTAAACTTAAAGTAGAAATGCCTGGAAATACATGAAAATTATGTACATATACATTGAAATTGCTTTTTATAAAACCACCCTAACTTTTCCAAATTCAAATATCAAAAAACAATAAATGCATTTTTATATATTTTATTTAAAATAAAAAAGGCTAATGAAGGCTTAAAACAAACGTGTTAAAATTAAATAAAAAAAGCTAAAACAAATAAAAAAATTAATTAAAAATGTAACCAAAAACATTTCTTTCTATAGAAAAATTCTCAGATTCTGAGACATTTTTTACAGAAAAATTCTTGTACAGAAAAATTCTCAGATTCTGAGATATTTTTTCTATAGAAAAATTTTCAGATACTGGGATACTAGAAAACAGATTCTGAGACATTTTTTCTATAGAAAAATTCTCAGATTCTGAGACATTTTTTCTATAGAAAAATTCTTAGATTCTGAGACATTTTTTCTATAGAAAAATTCTCAGATTCTGAGACATTTTTTCTATAGAAAAATTCTCAGATTCGGAGACATTTTTCTATAGAAAAATTCTCAGATTCTGATACATTTTTTCTATAGAAAAATTCTCATGTTTAATTTTTTTTCTATATAAAAATAACAGGGGGCCCCTGTAGTCTAGTTAGTAGCGTGCTAGCCTATGAAACAGGGGTCGTGGTCATTGTTACCAGTTCTCGGTTAGGTTAAAATTATTTAAAATGAGTTGTAAATAAAAATTGCAAGAATAAATAAAAAATGATCATTGGATCAAATTATTAAAAAAAAAATATTAATCAAAATCAATTTATAAAAATTTTCAGGTTCTGACATATTTTTTCTATAGAAAAATTCTCAGATTCTGAGACATTTTTTCAAAAGAAAAATTCTCAGATTTTGAGACATTTTTTCAGATTCTGAACCATTTCTTCTATAGAAAAATTCTCAGATTCTGAGTTATTTTTTCTATAGAATTTTTCTAAAGAAAAAAGTCTCAATATTTAAGAACTTTTCTATAGAAAAAATGTGTCAAAGAATTTTTTTTCTGAGAATTTTTCTATTGAAAAGATGTCTCAAAATCTGAGAATTTTTCTATTCATATGATGTTCCTTGACCTGCACTTGGTTCAAGGGGATAAGACAATTTTTTGACTGTGTGGTTAAGAAGATGCCACAATGTCCTGCCGTTCTCCCCCCTACCCCAAACACCCATGTCAGTTGTATTTTTCTTTCCTTTGATTTTTTCAAAGATTCCGCACAGCCGTATTTAGCACTATCACTTGTTGAACTTTCTGCCGTATAATACTACCGCCAAGTACTGGAAAGCCCTCTGAGAAACATCTTATGAGTTATTTATTCCGTCCAGATAGAGATATAGCAATGGATCGATTAAAACTCTTTAAGGAAAATGTGCCCTCTTGAAAATGTTTTGCCTATTTGCTCCAAATTTGTACCCAAATATTGATCTAAATTTTGGCTCCATATTTTGATTTTAATTTTGGCTACGTTTCGTTCTATTATTTTCATATGTATGTATTTCTTTCCAGACCAAAAGGACCTTAAAAAATTAAATAAAAATTTAAAATGCGAATTTTAGATTACAAATTTGAGAACAATAGGGTCCGCACACGTGAAAACGGGTCTTCATAGAAACCCCAATTTATCATGTGCAAAACTCTCAAAAAAGCTGCATTTACTTACCAATAGAAGCAGAAATGATGATATGAAAATCCTCAGTTGCAAGCCGTTTTGTTCGTTTTTGATTTTTTATTTAACAATTTTCTAAAATGTTTTTTTTATAAATAAAGTTTTGACAATTTCCACAATACTATGTTAAATTATGTACGATTACATATTTTGTGTCTGAAACAAATTTTACATAGAAAAAATGTATATTTAAAGAGAAAGTGTTTTTTTATCTTATAAACATGTTTCACAACACACAATGTACTAATTTTTGTGTGTAATTCTATCGAAATAAATGTGTTACTATTTTTTTAAACACTACATGCTTAAGTTTGAGCCTTTTCTGTAAATATACATGAAAATTTACTAATTTATTAATAGTAAAGTTACATGCATTTTTTAGAGTGTACTAAATATGCCCAGTACCTGAAAAATTGTTAAAACAATATTAAAATTGTTCAATCTTATAACTGAAATTCATTTTTAAAATAAAAAATTTGAAATTTAAAGCCAACTTTAAAAAACCATATAAATAAACATTTTTGACATGTATTTAAGCACATTTATGACATTTAATATTTAAGTGGGCTTATTTAAATAAACACACGCATTGATTTTAATATTTTTTCAAATGAAATCAAACAAATATAGTAAACAATAATTGCACACATAGTAAATATTCAAAAAAAAATTGTATGCAATTTACAAAAATTTTTTCTATTTTAGTTACTTAAAGCGATAACAGATCTCCTTCTCCTTTCAATATATATTTTAGTTTAAGTAATTTTTAAGTCATACTGTGCACTGGAATAGAATGCGGATTTTAATGATTATAAATAAACAAATGTGTATGGCAAATTGTACAAATAAGGTTTTTCTGTAGATTTTACAAAGAATTGTTTTGCAGCAAAAATGGTCTTATAAGAAACACTTAGGGAAATTTATTTAGGGGTACTTTTATCCTCAAGTTCGAGACAGACGCAGGCAATCTGCTAAGACATTGCAACAATTAACGAAAATTTCACCAAGCAGACCCGATCGATTTGCAAACTCTTGGAAACAATTTTCGTAAATATCACCAGGCAAGCACATTATAAAATTTCGACAGTGCATTTAACTGAGCAAGGACTTTCAGATTAAACCTTTTTATACCCTCCAACTACAGTATGGGGGCATACTCACTTTGTCATTCTGTTTGTAACGCGTCGAAATATCGGTCGGGGACCCCATAAAGTATATATGGGGCATTCCATGTGAAATCGGACACTTTGAAAAACTTTTTTTTTAGATTTTCCCAATTTGTTTACAGTTTTTAGTACCCTTCGAAAACTCCTTCGTGGTAAATTTTCAGATTTTTTTGATGACCCGTTCAAAAGATATCGAATTTTTAAAAATTGGTAATTTGTTCCTTTACTCAAACTTCTTTTAATCATAACTTCTTCAATAATGGTCCAAATTTCAAATTTTTTTTTTCAAAATTTTTGTTTTTTTAAGTACTTTTTAAAAAAAATTCCCAAAAAATTCTTAAAAGCGCTCTAGTATGCGATTTTTAGGTTTTAAAATTTAAATATCATTTTTGAAAATGTTTGTACTCTTCGATTATTTTGAAATTTTTTTGTGTAAAACTTCTATCAAATCTACAAATTTTTTGCCCTGGAAGATCGTGGGATAACGATTATTACTGTTTTTTAAAATTTTTTGAAAAATTTTTATTGTAATTTTCCAATCTTAAAATCATTTCTACTGCTCCAATGGTGCGTCATAGAGGGGTCCTTTATAAGACCGACCCCCATTAATTTTTACGTCTTAACATTTCTTTGGAACAAACTAATACCCTATCTCCAATTTCTAAGGGGGCTCCCACACAAATCGACATTTTTTAAAATTTGTTCAAACCGCTCTAACTGCCCTCATAGTGCCCTTAGAGCAAAAAAATGTATGACTGACCCACAATATTTTTTTAGTCCAAACATTTTCTCTGAACACACCTACCCTCTATCTTTATCTGTTAAGGAGGTCCCCATACAATTTTTTTTATTTTTTGTCAATTTGTTTTATTTATTCAGCTTCTACCGGTCCAGTGGTGCGTCCGAGAGGGGTCATTACTGAGACCGACCCCCATTTATTTTTACCCTTCAATATTTTTTCAAAACACACCTACGCCCTATCTCCACTCCCTAAGTAGGCTCCCATACAAAAATAAATTTTTATAAAATTTGATCCAACTGTTATTTGTATGGGAGCCTACTTAGGGAGTGGAGATAGGGCGTAGGTATGTTCTGAAAATGTTGTAGGGTAAAAATAAATGGGGGTCGGTCTCACTTAGGACCCCTCTCGGACGCACCATTGGACCGGTAGAAGCTGATTAAATAAAACAAATTTACAAAAAATAAAAAAAATTGTATGGGGACCGCCTTAACAGTTAAAGATAGAGGGTAGGTGTGTTCAGAGAAAATGTTTGGACTAAAAAAATATTGTGGGTCAGTCATACATTTTTTTGCTCTAAGGGTACTATTAGGGCAGTTAGAGCGGTTGGAACAAATTTAAAAAAATGTCGTTTTGTGTGGGAGCCCCCTTAAAAATTGGAGATGGGGTATTAGTTTGTTCCAAAGAAATGTTAAGACGTAAAAATTAATAGGGGTCGATCTTATAAAGGACCCCTCTATGACGCACCATTGGAGCAGTAGAAATGATTTTAAGATTAAAAAATTGCAATAAAATTTTTTCAAAAAATTTTAAAAAATAGTAATAATTGTTATCCCACGATCTTCCTGGGCAAAAAATTTGAAGAATTGATAGAAGTTTTACACAAAAAAAAAATCAAAAAAATCGAAGAGTACAAACATTTTCAAAAATGAGATTTAAATTTTAAAACTTAAAAATCGCATACTAGAGCGCTTTTAAGAATTTTTTGGGATTTTTTTTTAGAAAGTACTTAAAAAAACAAAAATTCTTAAAAAAAAAATTGAAATTTGGACCATTATTGAAGAAGTTATGATTAAAAGAAGTTTGAGTAAAGGAACAAACTACCAATTTTTAAAAATTCGATATCTTTTGAACTGGTCATCAAAAATATCTGAAAATTTACCACGAAGGAGTTTTCGAAGGGTACTAAAAACTGTAAACAAATTGGGAAAATCTAAAAAAAAGTTTTTCAAAGTGTCCGATTTCACATGGAATGCCCCATATATTATTGATCTATGATCGATTCTAAGACTTTTCTAGAATATCCGTATGTCCGGCCGTCCGTCTGTATAAGACACGATGCAGTCCAAAATAAAAGAGATAGACTTGTTAAGTTTGGCAGGAATATGTCTTTTGCTCCTAGGCAGTTTAAGTTCGTAAATGGGCAAAATCGGACTACGGGGGAAAAGTGCCCTCTTGAAGAACTTAACTAACCTCTGAAAAAAAGCCATATTTCACAGATTTTTTATATTTTTGTTAAGCAAATAAAACAATTTGATGTCAGAAAAGGTTCAAGATCCTGCACTTGGACTTAGAAAATAAAAAAAGTCGTTTTTTTGCCCGCCCCCATTTTTGTGGGCGTGGATATTTAAAAAGGTTTTTAAATAATGATAAAATTGTATTACTTAAGCTCAAAAAGCATAATTAAGTAATTTTTAAACATTTACCGCATGGGTTTATGTGTTCCCCAATGACCCCTACTAACCCCCCCCAAAAAAACGCCTCTGCAATTTTTTTTAAATGTTTTTTTTTATACGTTGGAGGGAATTATTTATTCGGCACAGCCGAATTTAACACTCTTACTTGTTAAAAAACACTTCGTACAAATAGCATATTTGACAATTAGGACCAAAAATTATCATTGGTAGATCATACTTTTCTTTCAAGTGAAATTCGACTTTTTTTAAAGATTTGAACCACTTACTGAAATGACTATGATTTTTCCTATATATTTTTTGAAAATGCAGTATAAGTTTTATTTTCTTCTGACTTTCAGTTCCGAGCATGTAAGAAAAATTAAAGGTTTCTCACCAACACAAAAACTGTTACCCTAATTTTCTAATTGGCGCCCACCTCGGGGCATAAGAAAAATAATTTAATTGTTATATTTAAAGAAGTTAAACAAATTAAAGCAGAAAACATATTTTTTGAAAATGCAGTATTGAAGTTAATCTTTTGAGCTTTCAAATTAAGAAAGTTTTATTTTCCTCTTACTTTCAGTCCCTAGCATGTAAGGAAAATTAAAGGTTTCTCACCGACACAAAAAACCTTTACTCTCGTTGTCTAATTGGCGCCCATTTCGGGGTATAAGAAAAATAAATTAATTGTTATATTTAAAGAGTTTAAACAATTTAAAGCAGACATTTTTTAAATAAATAAAAGATTTAAAAGCTTTACAAATGTCATTATTTACACTTGCATTAATAACTTTAAAACTAGAAATTGTGCCTTAAATTGGGATCCCTAATTTGTCGTCTAAAACTAGTCAAAGTGAGACCTTTTGTAGAGCAAATCTTTTTGTTGTAAATTAAAAAAAAAAAATGCAATCACAACAATTGTAAAAATTGGCGCCCAATTCGGGGCCTCAAATAAAAATTTTTGAATATTTTTTTTAGTTCCTCAAAAAAATTTATTTTTCAAATAAAGGTTTTCGAATATTTTTTAAATTGTTTGCCGTTATTCAAATGCCACGCAGTGTTTATGCGTGAATAAGTTGAGTGAATGACTGCATATATTTATAGTCTTACAAATGAATGATATATTGTATGTAATGATCAACAATTGACCAAACGATTTAACATTTTCGCTTGAGGCTTTAACTGTTTTTTTGTTTCTTTTCTTTAAACTTGTTGCAAACTACTGTAGGTAATTTTGCAGTTGTTGTCCGTTTATTTCTGTTTACGCATTAGTTTGGTAAAAAAAACACTGACAAAAGACCACGTGACTATAGACAGTACAGTCACGATTATTTAACAAGGATGTTAAAATAATAAAAAATCGTTTTTTAACTTAAAATATATATTTTGAGTAGGTTTATTCTAGCTCGAGGTCATTATATCCTTTACTAATTAAATTTGTGATATTCTTATAGAATAATTTCACAGGCCAACAAAATTTGAAAAAGTTCAAACCCCCGGGACTAGAATAAACTTTTCTAAGTGTTTGAGCTACGCTGAGTTCGAATATGTACTCAGAATTTCTCCATCACATCGGGTTTTCGAGTTATCTTAGCTTAAAATTTGAAAAAACCATGTTTTTCGCCATATTCGAGATGTCATAACTGCTCAAGTTCACCTTTATTTATAAATCCTGATATGTAGTCTGAAAGTCCTACTTTATACCTTTAAAATAAATGTTTAACCTCTGTTATATCTTGTTTCTTCTCTGAGATATCTTAACACGAAATTTAAAAATTTTAGGTTTTCGCTATATTCACGGTATTTTTCCTATGAATGCAAATTTGATACATTTCGCCTTTATTTTACGACAAACTTATAAAATTCTTAAATTCCCAATTGAAAAAAAAAATATATTTTCGAATTGTTTAGATATCTCCTCTATTTGCTGAGATATCGCCCGCTGAAATTTATATGATGTGTTTAATGAATACATACCAATCGTGTGCTCTGTCAGCCGCATCCAGAGTCACGAAACGAGAACAAACTTCAGGTTAAGATATCTCAGAGATGAAACAAGATATTATAAAGGTTAAACATTAATTTTAAAGATAATTTGTAGGACTTTCAGACAACATATCAGGTTTTATAAACAAAGGTGAATTTTCGTAGTTATGACGTCTCGAATATGACGAAAAACGTTTTTTTTTCAACTTACAGCTAAGATATCTCGAAAACCTGATGTGATAGGCAAATTCTGAGACCAGATTCGGATTTAGCGCAACTCAAACCCATAGAAAAGTTACCTCTGGTTTATGGGTTAAAAATTTGTAGGTCTGTGTTTTCAAGAAAATAATTTTTATGTTTTAAATTTATTTATATTGGTCATTTTTGCAAGACTTACAAGGAAGGTCTTTCATAGGGCACACACCGATTGTCCTGATATATGGAAAATAAGAGCCACCTGTTTTTTTTAGCTGCCCAATCACACATTTAGTGGGTAAAAGGCACAGTACATGAGTAGTAGGTTCACAGAGTTGCATTTGATGTGTGTAAGTATTAGTGACAGCACACGGTTTAACTTTTGACGTTTCATACAAAATGTAAGCAAACAACATAAATACATACACAAAAGCTCACACGTACAGGCACACATACACTAGGCAGCGATGATAATTCTGTACTAAAAACCATGCCACCATATTGGAAAGTACGAAATTAGCACCATTGTTTGCATACTAGTCTGTACTGTGGTCAAAGGGGAAGGGAAAAACGGGATTTTTTCCTTTTTTTGACGATTTTCACATTTCTTCAAAAGAAACAATATGAACATTTTATACAGATCGAAAGGTTTTTTGAAGGTCTATCCAATGGCATATCGGCCGTTTCTAAATTCGGCTTACTTGAAGTAAAGGGTTTTTATATTTGCTAAATAGTCCTGGCAATAGAATCTGACAAATTCCGAAATACATGTAAATTAACCCGTGGAGCTCGCAATCAAAGTTTCGGATTTCTGAAAATTAAAAAAAAAAAAACAATAAAAAAATTAAAAAGAAAATATGTCTTGCGGCACATTATACATGTTTATTAATTTTGATGCCATGAAGACAAATTTTAAAAAAATATCGAACGGTTTTCGAGATATCGCTCTTTGTAATTAGCATTTTCCATGATTCAGGAAATATAAAATATTTTTTCACCGTTTCCCGGGAAATGAAAAAGCCCGACAATTTCCAAATTCTGTTATTATGCATTTGGCCGATTTTTTGATTCAATCTTTTAGGTAATTTTTCTTTGGAAAAATTTGCCTACATCCTAAAACTTTAATTGGTTTTCATCCTAAAACTTTAATTGGTTTTCATTAAGCGTTAAGTGGGCTATTTATTTTTGTTTAAGTCATTTAACTGAGATTCTACTTTAGTTAAGTTTAATGTTAATCTATAATTTGCTGTTTATTTATAAAAATTAATGCAAAAAAATAACTCCATAGTTTTGCAATTTTTAAAAGCAAATCAAAGAAAATCAATTTTTCATTTATGCGATATCAAACAACAAAAAAAAATACAAATTTAATCATATCTTGATTTCAATTTTAATATCCTATATCAATCATACGGTGTTGTAAAAATTAGAACAGCAATTGATATTTACACTACACTCAGAGAAAAATGCTTCATAATATTAATGACATTGTATCATAAATATTTTTGTAACAAAATATCATTATATTTATGAAACCTTCATAAATATAATGAAGTTTTATGAAAAATGTCTATGAAATGCACTTCATAAAATTTCATGATTTCATAAAAAAAAATTCTTAAACGTGTTATATGATTTTTATACCCTCCAACCACAGTATGGGGGTATACTCACTTTGTCATTCCGTTTGTAACGCATCGAAATATCGGTCGGAGACCCCACAAAGTATATATATTATTGATCCATGATCGATTCTAAGACATTCTCTGAATGTCCGTCCGTCCGTCTGTCTGTAGATGTCACGATACAGTCCAAAATAAAAGAGCTAGCCTCCTGCAATTTGACATGAATATGTCTTATGGTCCTAGGCAGGTTAAGTTCGTAAATGGGCAAAATCGGCTCAGGGGGAAAAAAAGTTCCTCCTTGAAGAACTGAACCAACCTCTGAAAAAATACACTTTTTACATGTCTTTTTTGTATTTTTGTTAAATAAATGAAACATTTGTTATATTTATCGGGATGGGAAGGTGCTCTCAACGTCCCCCACTGACCCACATCACCCTCCCCCCCCCAAAACAAACGCCCCTGAAATTTTTTTATTTTTTTACATTTTGGAGGGTATAAAAATTAGGCACAGCCGAATTTAACACTCTCACTTGTTTAAAATACTTATGATTAGAAATTGTGGCAAAACAATTACACTGTGACACAATTGAAGGGTCATTTCTTAGGGCCTCAACCAAACCAAGACAGTTTGAAAGTACTTGTGTGTAGTAGTTAAACCCCCAATGGGTTTTGCTCTGTAACGTCTCAAATTTTTTTTATAGCCCACTAAATTTTTCATTTTTTTTCAAAAGGCGTTTGAAAAAAGTCGAAAAAAATAATGTAACTGTTCTTTTAAGCTTAAAATAGTGTTTGGATTTCTTCAATAGAATTTGATGGAGAATTTTTTTCCAGAATATATTAACCCTTTATCTGCCGTATTTATTGGTCAATTAAGTAATTTTCTTAAGAAATGGCTCAAAAGTCTACTAAAGCTTGCGTTTAAAGGGTTAAAATGTTCTACGAATATACTCTGCATCAAATTTCACTAGGGGTTACTGCAGGCAGAAAGTTCGACTGATATAAGGAAAATGCAGAAAAAAGATTAATTGTAAAGTATCATTCATTTTTTTATATTTTTGCCAGAAATTGTATACAATTGTAACTAACAAATATAAGAAAATATATTTAAAATTAATGATAATTTACAATTAACCTTTTTTATGCATTTTTCGTATACCGGCCGAACTTACTGTTTTCAGTAACCGCCAATGAAATTTGATGCTGAAAATAATCGTAGAACATTTTAACCCTTTAAACGCACGTCTTAGTAGGTTTCTGAGACATTTCTTAAAATAATGGCGTAAATGACCCATTAAAACGGGAGATAAAAATACTCCAGAAAAATGTTCCCCATAAAATTCTATTGAAGACATCCAAACACTATTTTAAGTTCAAAAAATCATTAACATTAGTTTTTTCGACTTTTTTCCAACACCTTTGAAAAAAAAACTGAAAATTCAGTG
Organism: Pegoplata infirma; assembly: GCA_963921195.1. NCBI lineage: Eukaryota > Metazoa > Arthropoda > Insecta > Diptera > Anthomyiidae > Pegoplata > Pegoplata infirma. The sequence goes on along the minus strand of OY992539.1, from coordinate 19,798,390 downwards.
GGCTATAAAAAAAATTTGAGACGTTACAGAGCTAAACCTTTGGGGGTTTTTACTACTACACCTAAGTACTTTCAAACTGTCTTGGTTTGGTTGAGGCCCTAAATGTGCTGCTGCACTGTGTTATAGCTCCTGAAGACGATTTTTTAAATTTTAATTCCTTATTTTAGTTCTTCCAATGCAGATATCATTAATTTTATTTAAAAAAAATGAATTTGCTTTATTAAAGAAACATTTCGTAAATACTATGGAACCTTTTTATAAATATAATAAAACTTTTCATTTAAGTTCATCCAATGTAACTGTTTCATAAATATAAACACTATCAAACATTTCATAAAAATAATATTATTTTTTTTAAGCATTTGATTATAATTATGGACCGATTTCATAGTATGTGATTCATACTATGAAATAGTTTCCTAATTTAATAAAATATTTAAGAACAATATTAAATCTATGAAATTTTTCATCGTATTTATAAAACATTTCATAAAATTTATGAAAAGTTTCAAAAAAGTTTATAAAATTTTGCTCATTACATTTATGAAATCTTTCATAAATATAATGTAAAATTTCATAAATATTGACCCTATGAACAATTATGAAACTGTTTCATTGTATTAATAAAACTGTTACATTGGATGGACTTTAATGAAAAGTTTCATTATATTTATGACATTTATGAAACATTTCATAAAATTAATAACGGGTTTCATAAAAGTTTATAAAATTTTATTCAATACATTTATGAAATCTTTCATAAATATATTGTAAAATTTCATAAATATTGACCCTATGAACAATTATGAAACTGTTTCATTGTATTCATGGAACTGTTACCTTGAACGAACTGTAATGAAGATTTTCATTATATTTATGACAGTTTTCATTAATATAATGAAGCTTTTTCTTTGTGTGTATACGATAGTACTGGACAACCAAATACTTTTACAAAATATTAGTGTAATGGAAGTTTTTTTTAAATAAATTTTTAGACTGTGAAGCAGATTTAAACAATTTAAAAAAAATTTGCACTAAGTCGGCTGTTACTTTAATTATTAATAATAATTTTTTTTTTTAAATACACAACTTTCAAACATATTATTATAAAAATCATTATTTTTTTTACCTTTCGAATTAATCAATATTATTGACAAATCTTTAATTACGGATAATAAAACAAATTACTATAGCTTTCAATCGTATAAAACTGTATCTAAAACAATTATTCTAAAAAAAAAAATTAAAATTCTTTATAAAAAATCCTGAGAACTTAATTTTAAATTGTAGCAACACTAGAGTAAATATTTAATTAAAATAAAAATTACAAAACTAAAAGTGTTTTAGCAAATTACAAATTAACCTTAGACAAACTGACTTACTACATAGGAGAGTAGATTACAAACATACATTTATTCATTCATTATGAATGAATGAATCACAGCAACGAATTGTAATTATTGTTACACATTTAGTTGGACACACCTGTTAAATTATTAAAACAGAAGGTTTTATAAAAAAACAAAGCAAAAAAAACCTAAACAGAACATGGCATATTAAGTGACTCTATAGACGATTAAGAAAAATAGTATTATAAACACGGACTTTAAGCTAGAACACATTGTAAATTTATTTAGACATTGTTCACACAATTGGTATGATAGAAATTATAAACAAAACACTTGTTAATATCATATTATTACAAAGTTAAACAATAAATTTAAACCAAGCGGAAAAAGACCCGACAAAGAGATCATGTGTATTATAGCTAAAATACTCAATAGGAAAACTAACAGTCAAATTTGTGTCTTAAGTCTTTTGTTTTAAGCACACCTTTTAAAAACAGCTGATATTGTGGAGGATATACATTTGACTTACCTCGAAAAAGTTCTACAGCCAAAATTTTAGATTCTTTGCCAAGGCCCCAATGTGAAGTGTTAAATTCGGCTGTGCTGAATAGTTTGACAGGGTGTTTTTTTATTATTTTAATTATTATAACCTCCATATTCATGATCCTCTATCGATTTTAAGACGATCTAGCGATGTCCGTCCGTCCGTCTGTCTTTTGAAAACACGTTAACTTTTGAAAGACTTCACGAAGGCTCCTAAAGTTTGGAATATATGTTGGGCATTTACCTGGTCAGGCTGGTATTGCATTCCAGCAAAATCGTTCCAGTGCACAGTGGGTTGAAACATATGTAAACTGGGGATTAATTCAAAAAAGCCCTTTATTATTAATATTTATATTTTTTTAGACTAACTATACATTATTTAGTAAAATGTTTTACAAAAAAAAAAAATATAGAAAATATTTTTATATTTTTTATTAAAAAAGAAGATATAACCTTTTTATAAAAATTCGCTCCTACCGCTCACACTGCTCCAAGGGTGCCCCAAGAGATGTCAAATATGTGACAGACCCCAAATATTTTTTTCAATCCCAACATTTTCTTAGAATATACCTACCTCTATCTTTAACCCTTAAGGTGGTCCCCATACAAATGTTTTCTATTTTTTTTAAATTTATTTTATGAAATCAGCTCCTATCGCTCCCATGCACAGTGGTAAATTCCGGCCAAAACCCTATAACTTCTTTAATTTTGTATGTAAACTTATAAAATGTTGTAGGTAGGTTAAGAATATAATAATAAACCAATTTCGCGAAAAAAAAATTCCGCGGAATTTTTTTTTCCCGCGAAATTTTTTTTTTTTGTTCGCGAAAAAAAATTTTTTGAATGTGTTTTAAGATGTTGTGTCTTAATCGTCAGTATTTCATCACACTTCTTTTTTATGTGTTTTCCACAGCTCAAAAAGCTCTTTATTTACATATAAATGACCCAACTTTAAAAGGCTCTAATTGAAAGACTTGGTTAAACTTGGTACTGATGTTAATTAGTACTTACTTGGGAACCCTTATACTAATTTGTGGTGTAACGACTTAAGAGCAATTTTGAGCAAAAAGTATTTTTTTGGGCTTTCCAAAGTTTGTATTTTTTATAAATTTTTTATTTTTTTAGATTTATTTTCACCACCACTGTTTAAATTGATCCACACACTCAAAATTACCGAAATGCATATGACATGTAAAAATAATGCTAAGTTTTCAAAATACATCAATTTCAAGACAAATTTTTTTTTTTTTTAAGTTTACAGCCTACTTGGATTTCAAAGGTGCAAATCACATCTATTAAATTTAAAAAATAATAAATACAATTACTCAACTTTGCTTCGTTATAAAACATAAACTAGTCAAGGGATTGGCACAAAACTTTGTAATCGCATGTTTTGAAGTGTTAGCTCTCATTTGGCACCAATTTGGAAAAAAAAAGAAAAAATTTTTTTTTTTTAGTTTTGGCCGGTTTTTTTCTCTGTGCCATGGTGCGTCTTACAGTATTAATCAATAAGACCGATCCCCATTAATTTTTATCCCCCAACATTTTTGTGGAACATACTTATACTGTATTTCCACTCGATAATGGGGCTCCCATACAAAATGCCATTTTTATAAAATCTGCTCCTATTGCACTAACTGCTCCAAGGTTGCCCCTAGAGATACGAATGTGTCACCGACCCCAAATATTTTTTCAATCACAACATTTTCTTAGAATATACCTACCCTCTATCTTTAACCCTTAAGGTGGTTTCCATACATTTTTTTTTATTTTTTATAAATTTGTTTTATGAAATTAGCTCCTACCGCTCCCATGGTGCGTCGTAGAGTAGTATCCACTAAGACCGACCCCCATTAATTTTTACCCCCCAACATTTTTTCGGAACATACTTATACCGTATCTACACTCAATAATGGGGCTCCAATACAAAATGCCATTTTTATAAAATCTGCTCCTATAGCACTAACTGCTCCAAAGGTGCCCCTAGAGATGCGAATGTGTGACTGACCCCAAATATTTTTTCAACCCCAACATTTTCATAGAATATACCAACCCTCTATCTTTAACCCTTAAGGTGGTCCCCATACAATTTTTTTTTTATTTTTTATAAATTTGTTTTATGAAATTAGCTCCTACCGCTCCCACGGTGCGTCGTAGAGTGGTATCCACTAAGACCGACCCCCATTAATTTTTAACCACCAAAATTTTTTTGGAACACACTTATACCGTATGTACACTCGATAATGGGGCTCCCATAAAAAATGCCATTTTTATAAAATCTGCTCATACAGATCTAACTGCCCCAAAGGTGCCCCTAGAGATGTCGAATGTGTGACCGACCCCCAATATTTTTTAACCCAAACATTTTCTTAGAATATATTTACCCTGTATCTTTAACCCTTAAGGTGTTCCCCAAACAATTTTTTTTTTTATGGAATCAGTTGCTACCGCTCCATGTGGCTCCAAGAGGGGAAATTTGAGATCAACTATCATTATTTTTTTCCCACAACTTTTTTTTTCAACATACGCATCCTCCATTCCTCCAACTATAATGCCCTTTTTCAAATGATTTTCAGCTTTTTTAGTAACAGGGGTCCCTTCACAAAAATTTAAATAAGTAAAAAAACGCTGTGTTTCTGCAAAAGTTTTGTTTGGAATATATAAGCTAAAACACCATATTAAAAGAGCATTTAATAAAATTTGCTTGATCGCGACCTGAAATTTATTGAAACTCAATATTTATATCGAAAATACCCCAAATATGGAGCACTTTTTAAAAAATATTAAAAATATTTGCAAAACTTTTAGCTAAAAAAAGTGTATGTAATTGTGTAGCCAAATACCTAAAGTTGATGGTTCCATTTTAATATATTTCCTTTTAGAAAGCTTAATAAGAATAATCAGCACTCGAAATATCACAATTTTCACATTTAGGCACGGCACGTAAAATTTTTAAAACATATTTGACTTTGACCGCTCACAGTCAATAGAGTAATTTACACAAAACAAAAGTTTTTGGCAAATAGTGATGTGGAATTTAATTACCTTTTACCAAGTACCAAACACGATTGTGTAGGATAAAGTTCAGCTTTTGAATTAATCCTCACTTTTGGTACATTTCAACCCTCTGTGCAGTGGTTCAAAAGTTATGACCAAAAGACTGAATTTCGGCAAAGGCTTTTCGTGATTTTACGAGATAAAAAACACGCTAACTTTCTAAAGGCAATTCTGAGGATGCTGTAGCTTGACAAATATAGTTATCGTTCCCCTAACGTAGTTCGTATTAAGTTTCAGCCAAATCGGTCTCGTAGTTCAAAAGTTATTAGCAAAACCGTGAATTTAATATTAGTTTCACCTTAAATTCACGTTTTGAAAACCCGTTAAACATGTTTTAAAAAAAAAATTGGTATGTCACAAAAATATTTTACAAAGTATTTTTGTCACTCAGAAATATTTTTATACTAACAAAAAAGCACTCAAACAAAATCTTACGCTCAAAAAAATTTTACACTCAAAAAAAAATTTTGGTAAATTATTTTTTTTTTTGACAAATTCCTCAAAAAATGTTTTTTTACATAAAATAAAATATTTCTAATCAAAAATTTTACTTTTTTGACGTAAGAAAATTTACTATCACTTAAAAAGGGCATTGTGGAGGGTATTCATAGATTCGGCCAAGTCGAATTTAACTTTTCTACTTGTTATATTTCCCGAAATAATTATCCTAGGCACAGAAATTTTAAATGATGTAGCCTTTAGTATAAAATATTTTGGAAAAAGTACTTTTTGGAAATTCTGTTTCTAAGGGTCGTAAAAAGCTGGAAGCAAAAGAGTGTTGGAAAAAAATCCCAATGTTTTTTTTCAAGTTAAAAATAATGTAACTTTTTATGGTTTTTTGAAAATTACAAAACTATCTAGTTAACTAAAAACCTAAAATTATATAAAATCGGTTCATAAATTTCCAACTGGGCATTTAATACAGTAAATTCATTTTAAAAACTTAAGTTCAAAAATCCCATTCATTGTTAATTTTTTTTTTTTTAAAGTTTTTTAAGTCTTTGTTTCTAAAAGAAAAATAGTTTGCAAAAAATGCTGATTTCATAAATTCTATAATCAACAAATTAAAAATGAAAAATTATTCATATGTTTTTTTCCCTCTAAGACTTGGTGGTAATTTTTCGCATATCAAAGATTAATAGGAAGTTATTAATTTAAATGATTTGTTTATTAAAGTTTTTGTTACTATTTTTCTTAAATGTACGTAGATATTTTAATAGAAAAACCTCAATTATAGTTCAAGGTGTTTTATTTATTACTGCTGTAGCCACTAGTAATTGTTTATTCTTGTAATTTCATACATTTAGATATAAATTATATATTTAATTCTTAAATTATGGCTTTAATTTAGTTTCAGCAACAGGAAATATTATAAAATAAAACACATAAATCGATTTTATGGACATGCGGAATAGAATGGATAAAGAAAAAAATCAAATCAAGTATGTGTCTTAAGTCTTTTGATTTTAACTGTTTTTTTTTTGCAATTTTCTCACACAACTTTATGGTTATGGGGATTAATTATTAATTGCAACATTTGTTTATTACTAATAGTAGGTGACATTTTTGTTACACTTATCAATCAATTTAAAAAAAACTTTTTATTACAACATTAAACTGTTTTAAACACTTGTGAAATCATTTCGAAGTTATAATATATCAAATATGTTTGACGTTATTAACATGTGAACTATAGACAAAGTAGGAAACATTTTCTTCAAGAAGTTCTTTAAAAACTCATTGAGAGTAAATGTCAAACTATAGAAAGTCTTTTAAATATTAAAATTTCACAAAGAAAAGTTCTAAAATTCAGAAACTTTTTTCAAAACTTTTTGTTCAACCCTTTAATCCCCTCAAATTACGTATTTTGAAAAGTATGTTGGCATATATTTTGAGTGAAAAAAATTTAAATTAAAAAATTTTGAGCAAAAAATATTTCAGTCACAAAAAGGAGCACGAATGTAATAAAGTTTGAGTGAAAACAAAACATTAGGTGAACAAATTTTAGGTGAAAAAAGTTTAAATGAAAAAACTGCCCCGCTATATTCCTTCTCGTTCCCTGTTCCATATGATTTTGTTCCATGAAATATGATTCGTTAAAGAAATAACAAAAATTCTAGAGTTTTTATTTTAATAGATATAACAAGTAGAAAAGTTAAATTCGACTTGGCCGAATCTATGAATACCCTCCACATTGCCCTTTTTAAGTGATAGTAAATTTTCTAACGTGAAAAAAATAACATTTTTGGTTAGAAATATTTTATTTTCTGTAAAAAAAACTTTTTTTTATTAATTTAAAAAAAAAAAAAAAATTACTAATTTTTTTTTTGAGTGTAAAATTTTTTTTGAGTGTATTTTTTTTAGTTTTAGTGTAAAAAAAATTTTTTTTATTAATTTTTGAAAAAAAATAAAAAAATAATTAACCAATTTTTTTTTGAGTGTAACATTTTTTTTGAGTGTAAACTTTTTTTTGAGTGTATTTTTTTTTTTGTTTTAGTGTAAAAATATTTTTTTGTGACAAAAATACCTTTTAAAATATTTTTCTGACTTACAAATGTTTTTAAAACATGTTTAACGGGTTTTCAACACGTGAATTTAATGTGAAACTAATCTGAAATTTACGGTTTTGCTAATAACTTTTGAACCACTGGACCGATTTGGCTGAAATTTAAAACGAACCGGACTAGAGGAACGGTAAATATATATGCAACACTTCAGCACCCTCAGAATTGCCGTTCGAAAGTTACCGTGTGTTTTATCACTTAAATTCCAGAAAAACCCTTGCCGAATTCACTCATTTGCTTATAACTTTTGAACCATTGGACCGATTTCGCTGAATTGCAATACCAACCTGACCAGGTAAATGTCCAACATATATGCCAAACTTCAGGAGCCTCCGTAAAGTCTTTCAAAAGTTAGCGTGTTTTCAACAGACAGACAGACGGAGAGACGGACGGACGGACGGACATCGCTAGATCGTCTTAAAATCGATCGAGGATCATGAATATATATACTTTATGGGGTCCTAGACCAATATTTCGAGGTGTTACAAACGGAATGACAAACTTATATATACCCTCTATCACTAGAGTGGAGGGTATAAAAAGTATAATTTTCCCTAACTCTAATTTACTTTAACCCATTGTTTACAGACTTAAACGCTGAAAAAACTAAATTTTAAATAAATCCTTCTTTGAAGAAAATGAGTTTCCAACATGTAAATTTTTGACACTCAATAGTTGTTGTAATTTTTGCCTACTACGAATCTTAGTTTTCAAAAACCTTTTTTTACAAACTCCACTCTACACGCAGAGAAGAGATATGATTGTGGAAATCATAATATAAGAGCATCATATCATGATTAAAAATAGTATCATAACTTGTTTGTAGCAACCATAACATTTTTGCAGCAATCATGTTATGATTCTAAATATTTGAAAGTTTCAAACTTTGAAAGACTTTACTGAGGCTGCTGAAGTTTGGCATATATGTTGGACATTTACGTGGTCAAGTTGGTATTGCAAATCAGCAAAATCGGTGCAGTGGTTTAAACGTTATAAGCAAAAGATTGAATTTCGGCAAGGGGTTTTCGAGAATTTACCAGATAAAAAACATGTTAAGTTTCGAAAGGCAATTTTGAGGCTACTTAACCTTGGCGTATATACCCAGTTGGAAAATGTGTCACTGAGGAAATTTCCACAGTGATTCCTTGAGGAAATGTCTTCAGGTTCTGACAAATCATAGGCAATCCTTGATGACATGTCCTAACATTGTCAGTACTGAATGTTTGCTTTAAGAGTGTGGACAATTCCTCTAAGACGTCTAAAAGGAAATGTCTTCAGAATAGCAGTATATTAAATTAGAATTTTAAATCTGGGCAACTCTTTAATTTCCAAGAAAAAGATGGCAATATTATCGACTTAATTAAAATAAAATCAAAATCTAACAAGTAGAATAAAAGTAATAAATAGACAAACAATTTTAAAAATAAAGTTTGGAACAAGTGGTTAGGTGCAGGACTAATAAACTGGAGGTTCCAGGTTCAAATCCAGTTGGGACTAAAAAGGGCGAAAAGTTTTTTCTAAATATGAGAAATATAATTTATAAAGGAAAATGGATAAAAGTAAAAACTAAAGGAAATACGAAAATTTTTTGTATTTTCGTATGACCTATGTCAGACATTTCCCCAAAGAAGTCTTAGGTGACATGTCCCCAGAAGGTCAGCCCTGACCACTGCTGACTTTGAGTGAGGACATTTTGAAAATTTGTATGAAACTGTCCTCAACCCAGTACATAGAGATGTCTTGTGGATGTCAGGTGTGACTCTGACATGTCATCGCTCCGTCACTGAGGATGGCTCGAGGACGTTGCCAACTGGGTATTGATCGTTCCCCTGGTCTGACTGGTGTTTTATTTCAGCAAAATCGGTCCATTGGTTCAAAAGTTATTAGCAAAACCGTAAATTTCATTATAATTTCACTTTAAATTCACTTGAAAAACCGTTAAACAAATTTTAAAAACATTGGTAAGTCACAAAAATTTTTTTCAACGTATTTTTGTCACTCGAAAATATTTTTACAATAAAAACTAAAAAAAAAATAACACTCAGAAAAAATTTACACTCAAAAAAAATAGTAATTATTTTTTTTTTAATTACAAAAAAAGCTTTTTACACAAAATTAAATATTTCTGATCAAAACTGATATTTTTTCACTTAAGAAAATTTACTATCACCTAGAAAGAGCCTTATGGAGGGTATTCATAGGTTCGGCCAAGTCGAACTTAACTTTTCTACTTTTTTTTTTGCTCAAGGATCCTACCTTCAAAATTTAAAGTTTATATGACCATTATTTTATAAAAACTAAAAAATCCCAAATTACAATTTTGTATGTCCTTTTACTCCTACACTCAAAAAAAAAAAAAATGTAATGTTAGAAAAAAAAGCTTGTAATCCTACAAGAAAATTTGCTAATTTTGAACACACAATTTTATTGGTAAAGTTAGCAAAAATATTTTGCCAAGAATTAGTTAACTGAATTTTTTTTTTATTCCACTTAGTTCATACACATTTGAGGACCCCATTGGGTTCGGACCCGATAGGTTCAGACCCCGATGGGCCTAGACCTGATTGGGTTCCTTAAAAATCGTCATAGTTTTTGATCCAAAATTTGTGTCCGTTTCGCTCTACCTTGCTTAGTTTTTGAGATACGTGATTTTAGAGGACCACCGGGGTTTTGAGAATTACAAAACTCGATAACTTCAAAAATATTACTCAGAGAGCTTTTGATTATTTTGCGGTCTACGTGTTGAGAGCTACAAAAATGCTTTTGAACTTTTTGTTGTGTCGGCAATATTTACCGAGATATGAGCAGTTTAAAATTTTCGGGAATGCTAACTCTTTTGGATCCAAAGTTAGGACCCATTAGGGTCCACACATGTGAAGAGGACGGCGATACTATGGAGAGCCCGAGAACCAAAAATGGCCTCCATTTTGCTCTATCTGGCTTAGTTTTCCGAAAATAAAAAAAATTTACCATTTATTTTTGATAATATTAGCAAAAAAGCTTGTATTTTTGCTAACATGCTAATCTCAACTAAAATTTGCTAAAAGTTAACTAACCAACATTAGCAAAAAAAAATTAGTAAATCTACTAATGTATTATTTTGAGTGTACCGTCGGAAATTCCATTAAGTCTTTCTTAAAATGTTATTGCTATTTGTTTCTATTTTGTTTGTTTTGTTTCTATAGAGGATCCTACATGCCAAAAATCAATTTTATTTGACCATTATTTCAGGAAATCGAAAAAGTACCAAAGAACACTTTTCTACACTCCTAGAATTTAAATTCAACTTTGACAGAATGTTTTTTCCGCCAGAAGATCTGCATTCCAAATTTAAAGTTGCTATAAAAATTAGGTTTGAAGTGGCAACTGGCGCTTTACATCAGCACACCGCGATTTCAAAAACATTTTTTTCAAAGAGTTTTTTTTTTTGCTGTGGGGTACTAGATTTAAAATTTTAGCTTTATAAGACCAGTATTCAATGAAATGGAAAAGTACCAAAGCACAATTTGTTACCCCCTTAGTATCAGAAGTTCCTAAAAGTCTTTTTTCAGAATGATTTATTGTGATAGGATCCTACATTCCAATAACAATGTTTTTGTGACCAATATTTCGGGAGATCGAAAAAGTACCAAAGTACACCTCTGAGAATGGAAACTTTATAATTACTTTTGTCACAATGGCTTTTTTCGTTTCTAGAGATAGAATATAAAGAAAACAAGTAGAAAAATTAAATTCGACTTGGCCGAATCTCTGAATACCCTCCACAACGCCCTTTTTAAGTTATAGTTAATTTTCTAGAGTGAAAAAATAATATTTTTTAAATATTTTATTTCGTGTAAAAAAACTTTTTATTTTAACTAATTTTTGAAAAAAAAAAATAATTTACTAAATTTTTTTGGAGTGTAAAATTTTTTTTGAGTGTAAAATTTTTTTCGAGTGTATTTTTTTTTTCTTTTAGTGTAAAAATGTTTTTGAGTGACAAAATGCGATGTAAAATATTTTTGTGACTTACCAATGTTTTTAAAACATGTTTAACGGGTTTTCAACACATGAATTTAAGGTGAGGCGAATCTGAAATTAACGGCTTTGCTAATAACTTTTGAACCGCTAGACCGATTTGGCTGAAATTTAAAACGAACCGGACCCGAAGAACGACAAATATATATGCCACACTTCAGCACCCTCAGAATTTCCGTTCGAAAGTTACCGTGTGTTTTATCTCGTAAATTCCAAAAAAACCCTTGCCGAAATTCACTCATTTGCTTATAACTTTTGAACCACTGGACCGATTTCGCTGGATTGCAATACCAACCTGACCAGGTAAATGCCCAACATATATGCCAAACTTCAGGAGCCTCCATAAAGTCTTTCAAAAGTTAGCGTGTTTTCAACAGACAGACAGACAGACAGACAGACAGACAGACGGACAGACGGACGGACGGACGGACGGACGGACGGACGGACGGACGGACGGACGGACATCGCTAGATCGTCTTAAAATCGATCGAGGATCATGAATATATATACTTTATGGGGTCCTAGACCAATATTTCGAGGTGTTACAAACGGAATGACAAACTTATATATACCCTCTATCACTAGAGTGGAGGGTATAAAAATTTTTAGATTCAGAAAAATTTTTTGTTTTAAAACTTCTCAGTTTTTATGTAAATAACGAAAATTATTTATTAGAAATTTCTAAAAATCATAACAATAAATTTAGGAAAAGGTCGATAATAACTAAAATTAAGAAATTTTTTTAAATTTTGAGAAATTGTTTGTTAATTAAAATTACCCAGTTTTAAGAGATTTTTCGTAAAGAAAAATTTTTCGCTGAAAACATCTCATATTATTATTTTTATACATAAATCTTTTTATCACTAAATAAGTTGCCTTTAATTTTCATCATTTCGATTTTAGTTAAAGATAAATGCGGCTATAAATTTTGCTCAATTATTCATTCATCTAATAAATTTATAAATCTTAATACGTTTAAAAATTTAAAGTTAAAATTACTTAATTTAAAGTATGCGTTGCTTATGATTATTGATTGATAATGTTTTAAGTTTTAGTTTTTAGTGTTAAACATGTTTATTTAATATTTTAATATTTTTTTTATAAATCAAGTGTAATAAAAATTTAATATTTTTTTTGGTATTGCTTACACTTAAATATAATAAATCATCAATTACACATTTATCTGAAATTAATGTCAACGCTATCTAAACCCACACAAGAAGTTTCCATTCCTTTTTTTTTTTAGTTTTCAAACTTTTGAGTATAAAGAGACCGCAAATCAAAAGACTTAAGAAACAAACATGTTTTTTTTTTTAAATTGATCATGCACTGATTAATAAACACTTTAATATTAATTTCTAATAAAATTCTAATAAAATGAATGTAAGTTTCGGTTATTAAATATTCATTAAAGTCATTCAAAACCATTGAGTAACTTACAAATAAAATTAAAACAAACAAAAATTATAGAATTAAAAAAAATATTTAATTGAGTTGACAACAGCCAAGTATTTCCGTTAACAATTTACTATGAAAAAAAAAAAAAACAGAACAAATAAAATAAATTAAAACAATAACCGCAGCTACAATATGGTAGCAATAATAATACAAATAAATAGTTTGATGCATTTAAATTTATTACCAAATATCCTGTTAAATTAACAATTGGAAACAAGAATTTTTATTATTAGTAGCAAACATTTTGCAATGCGATACAAAGTTTAAGTGTAGAGTTTCGTTGTGTGGTAAAGAGGAAAAACAAATTAAATTCCAATTATCAAGTAATTAAACACTAATGAAATCAATTATACTATACCAAAAAAACAGAGAAACTTTGATTTGGTGGTTTACTATGGGATAAGAATTAAAATCAAATCACAAACTTCAATAGTTTAAAAATAAAAAAAATTTACTGCGCACTAAACGTGACAGTATTTTGTTTATGTATGATAGACCACTTAACACAAAAAAATTATCAAACATTTTTTTTCACAGATTTAGTAATTTTAAACATTTTTTTTTTGCTATTGTCCTTAAACCTTGTATTGTATTCAACCGATCTAAGCGCAATAAAAAACATATTTAAAGGAATCATATTTGCAACAAATCGTAGAAAAATCATTTTAAAATCAACTCATTAGATTACGCGGAATTAGCGTACATATGACAAGAATGCGTTTTTTGAGAAGGAAAATCAAAATTTGGATGATCAGAAAAAAAAATTGTAACAAATAACTTTGTCTTATTATTTCTCTTATAAGTGTAAACCTTAACAAAGATAACAAAGTCAGTTTGATGAAAATCTATGGTTTATCACCAAAGTTATGACTAATTCAAATACAAAAAATACTAAGGTATTAACCAAGTTGTTTTTGTTGTATTTAAGATACAAAAAATTTAAAAAAATATAAAGGAAATTTTATTCGTAGTTTCATAAAATTTTTTTATGACTTTGGTGTTTGTTCATAAATTTTTTTTAAACCCACTTTGTTATCTTTGTAAAGGTTCAGGCTTTTAAAAAAAATGATTGCGAATTTTGTACTCTTGCCCAAAAAATTAAATCATGATAATGTTTTGCTAAAGATTTGGATGAACTTGCCAAAGGAAATTTTTTTTAGAACAAATACTGTTTTATTCATTTGTAATTACATTCAAAACGTATTGAAATATCGGTCGAGGACCCCATTAACTTTATATATTATTGATCCTCTTCTAAGACTCTAGCTATATATTTCAGTCCATCTGTCTGTGGAACAAGATGCAGTCCAAACGAAAAGGGCTGTAAATTTGGTAAATGAGTTTATTACTTAAGTGAACAAAATAATTTTACATTTTGGAGAGCATAAAAGAATTTAACACTCTCCCAGATGTTTTTTGTACATTCGTTAAACAAATGGAACATTTTTATGTAAGAAGTTCAGAATTAGTAAAAAAGTAGTTTTGGTGATAAAATGAGAAAACAATTGAAAAACAAGTACAAGTGTTAAATTCGGCCAATATTTTGAGGTGCTACAAACGGAGTGACAAACTTATATATACCCTCTGTCAGGGGCGTATCCAGGATTTTATTTCGGTGAGGCCCAACATTTGTTTTTTTTTTTTTACAAAAAATTGACATAACATCACATGTTTTAAAATCTTTCTCGATCTTTTCCTTGAACTGAATGTAACACAATCAGATTCTTCATTTTTGTGTAAGTTTAAAAAAATTAAAATTTTTTCATATTTTAAAATTTTGTAAGAAACTTGCGCCTTTTTTGTTAAAGTGTGAATTGTATCAGATGCTGATACATTTTTACAAAGAATATTATCAGAATCTGAATTTTTTTTTTACAGAAAAGCCTAAGATTCTATGACAATTTCCAGTTAAAACAGTTTTTGTTAGAAAAAGTTAAAGACTCTAAATCATATTTCCAATGGAAAACGTTTCTCGGGAAAAAGTCACTTTGGAAAATAATTCTATAAACATATTCATAAAAAACTTTTCCAAAAGAAAAGACTCCGACTGTAAGACATTTTGACAGAATCTGAGATATTTATAGTCTAGCACATTTTCTCAGATTCTGAAACATTCTACACAAAAAGTTTTAGATTCTGAGAAAATCTTCGCTTTTTTTATAAGAAAAATAATTCAGATTCCGAGACCTTTTTAAAAAGAAGACAGTATAAAAAGTCTTGGTTTCTAAAACCTTTTTCCTAAAGAAAAACTCTCGGATTCTGAGAAAATTTTCGTAAAGAACAAGTTTAAGATTCTTAGACATTTTTCCTATAGAAAGAGTCTCAGATTCTTAGACATTTTTCGTGTAGAAAAAGTTTCTAATTCTGAGACATTTTTCCTATAGAAAGTCACAGATTCTTATAGAAAACGTCTCAGCCTCTTTGACATTTTTCCTATAGAAAATGTCTCAGATTCTCAGAAAATATCTTAGATTCTGAAACATTTTTCCTATCGAAAAAGTCTCTGATTCTGAGACAGTTTTCCTAAAGAAAAAGTCTCACACAAAATTTTTTTTTTCCATTAACGATTTTCAAAGTATTTATGAACAAATTCATACAATTTATTAACTTTTTCATAATATTTATAAACTTTTTCATAGTATTTATGAAAAATGTTAAAAATTCTTAAATTTCACATATTATGGTTTATTCATAAATACTATGAAAAAGTTTATAAATATTATGAAAAAGTTTATAAATTGTATGAATTTGTTCATAAATACTATGAAAATCGTTCATGAAAAAAAAATTTTTTTGTGTGCTCAGATTCTGAAATATTTTTCCCATAGAATAATACTCCGATTCGGAGACATTATTCTTATAGAAAAAGATATTTTCACAATAGAAAAAGTCTCAGATGTTGAGCATTTTCTATACAAAAAGTCTCAGCTTTTGCCTCTGAGACATTTTTCCTATACACAAAATCTTAGATTTTGAGATAATTTTCCTTAAAAAAATTTATTGATTCTGAGACATTTTTCGTAAAAATAAGTATAAGATTCTGAGACATTTTCATAGATTGTAAGAAAAATTCTCAGATTTATAGACATTATTCCTATAGTAAGTTCTCAGATTCTAAATCATTTTTCATATAGAAATGCCTCAGATTCTAAGAATTTTTTTATAGAAAAAATCTCAGATTTTGAGACATTTTTCAGATTCAAAGACATTATTCCTACAGAAAGTTCTCAGAGTCTGAAACAATTTTCATATAGAAAAGCCATATATTCTGAGAATTTTTTTTAGGAAAAACTCTCAGATTCTGAGACATTTTTCCTATAGAAAAAGTCTTAGATTCTGAGAAAAAGGCCAATATTTTAAGACATTATTCCTATAGAAAAAGTCTAAGATTCTCAGACATTTTTCTTGTAGAAAGTTTTAGACTCTCAGACATTTTTTTTAGAAAAGTGTAAGATTATGAGACATTTTTTTTTAGAGATAGTCCAGTTTTGAGACATTTTTCTATAAGACAAAATCGCATTTTAAGATATGACGACATTTTACTTACAATTTGGTCCATTTTTTGTGTACATAAAACTTCAGGTTCTAAAATATTTTATCATTAGAAAAATTTCAAATTCTAAGAAAAAATTTTCCGATTTTGAGATTTTTTTTTTTAATAGAAAAATTTTCAGTTTCAAAACATTTTTCTTCAAAAAATTTTAATATCTTAATGTTTTTCGATTTTTTTTAAGAAGTATTTTAATATTGTACTTGTTATTTGATACCAAATCCTGAAATTTGTGAAATCATTACGGGGGGGCCGGGACACCGCCCCCCCATATACGCCACTGCCCTCTATCACTAGAGTGGAGGGTATAAAAATAAAAATTGATAAAAAATAAATATATGAATGAAAAATAAAAAAAAATGATAGAAAAAGAAATTTGATAAAAAAAAAATTTGATGAAAAAAAAATTCTTGGTAACAAAAAAAAATTGAAAAAAAAAAATTTTGGTGAAAAAAAATTTTTTAATGAAAAAAAAAATTATTTTTTATGAAAAAAAAATTTTTGGTAAAAAAAAAACTTGATGAAAAAAAGTTTGATGTAAAAAATAAGAATGGAAGAAAAAAAAATGTATTTTTTTTTTGAAAAATAATTATGTTACGTTTTTTTTTTATTCCGTGAGTCTTAATTGATGGTAAATAAATTTTTAATGACTTTTACACTTAAATTATCTTCATACAAAACCAACTGAAATTAACAAAATATATTTATTAATCAATAATAAGTTTCCTGATTAAGTTTGTACCTGATAGGTGGCGCTGTTGTCATTATAATTATACTTTTTGTATTTATAGTACGATTTGGCTCAAATTGACAAGATATATTAATTAAACAAAAATAAGTTTTCTGATCAAATTTGGGCTCGGTAGATGGCCCTTGGGTTAAGTTATTAACAAAATGCTTTATTTCTGTAAACGTTTACGGCACTTAAGAACAGATGTATGTTTCTTCATAAGAAAATTGTTAATGAATGAACCCGATAGGTAGCGCTGGGGAGAAGCTATTTAGATATTCCTATTTAAATCGACTCGGGTAGGTGTTTTCAAAAAAAATTAGTAGTATGTATTTTGTTCACAAATTGTATTATTGAATACAGAAACTTTTAAGAAGTTAACAAAAATATGCAGTCTTACTAAAGAAAACAAAAAAAAAAAAAAAAAATAAAACCGACTTAAGTTCAATTTCCATACAAGTTGTTTTTTTTAAATCGACTTTAAAAATTGTATGAGAAATTAGAAATTTAAAATAAAACTTTTGTTAAAATTGATTTTTTTTATGGTTTAAATAGTTTAGGTTTTAATGTTTTCCCCATTGTGCAAGGATTTGATAACCAAGTGTTGAGCCACAAAAAACAAAAAACATCAATAAAATCCATCACATGACTTTTGTTAATTCTTTATTTATTGTAAATTGAGTAACAAAACCAACATTTTTAAAACTTCATTAAAATAAAAAATCAAACAAAAATAAGAAAAACCAACATAAATTGACAATTAAATGAAAATAGTTTTTAATAAACTAATTAAATCAATTACTAAAGCGTAAACCACAGATTTATTTGTATTTCTAAAGCACAAGCACACTTAAGAAAAAAAAAACTAAGAAAAATAAAAACTAAAAACACACAAAATTAAATTTAATAAAAACACAAAATAAAAATAATGTAAGACTGCAAATTTTTTTATTTTATTTTACTTTGAGCCAGCAACAAAAATACCGCTAGCTTTTAAAAGGTTTCCGGTTGAATTGAAAATAAAAATCCGCAAACCAAAACAAAATTCTTAATGAAAACAAAAAATAATAATAAAACACACATGAGATATTTTAACAAACACTTGAATATAAAAAGCTTTTTTGTAAAAAAAAAAAGCTTTAAAATGTTTTCTTAGCTGCAAAAGTCACCCTCTGTTATGGGGGTTTTTCTTATGAGACATACTTAAGCTTAACATGAAAAATCTACAATTGTTTAATGATTTTTTTGTAGATTGTAGTTGTTATTGTGTTTTTTTTTATTTTTTTTTTTCACTTAGAATTGTGTGAACAAACATAATATTGTTTTTGTTTGTAACATTAAGACCTATAAATATTGCATGCTGGTTGTCAAAATGAATCAAACCATAAGTTGCTTTAAGCTTTAACACATTACAAAAAAAAATCCTAAAAAACACATTATCAAAATGTTCAAATTGGTAAGCAGGATTTAAAAAAAAGGATATTCATAGGATTTATAAATCCATAAGACAATAAAGAATTTCTTAGTTTGGTGTTGAAAGTGCTAAATAAAGTTCTTAAAAATAACAAAAGACTTAAGACACGAACTCGAAAAAAAAGTGATAGTGTTAAAAAATGTTAAATAACAAGAGAAATATCAAAAGGAACCTAAATATTGATTATATCATTGTGATAACAGTGCTTTATATAAATGATATTAAAAAGTCAAAATTTTTCAAAACGCGAAAATGTCTCAGAATTTTAGAATTTTTTATACAAAAATTGTTTTAGATCCTAAGCAAGTTTCTTTAAGCAACATTTGTCAGAATCATAGTATTTTTTAATGCGAAAAATGTCATAGAATCCACAAATTTCAACATTTCAACACGAAAAATGTCTCAGAATCTAAGAATTTTTCTATACGAAAAATGTTTTAGAAATTGAGAATTTTTCGTTTCGAAAAGTACTAAAATTTTCCTGTACGAAAAATGTTTCAGAATCTGAGAGTCTTTCTATAACAATTTTTCGTTCTACTAACATACAAAATTTCTCAGAATTTAAAAGTTTTTCTATACGAAAAAGGTCTCAGAATCTGAAAATTTTTCTATGCGAAAAATGAGTCAGCATCTGCGAATTTTTCTATACAAAAAATTTTTCAATATCTAAAAATTTTTCTATACGAAAAATTTCATAAAATCTGATAATTTTTCAACACGTAAAATGTCTCAAAATTTAAAAATTTTTCTATATAAAAATGTATGTTTCAAAATCTAAAAATTTTTCAACACGAAAAATGTCTGAGAATCTGAAAATTTTTCTACACGAAAAATGTTTCAGAGTCGGAGAATTTTTCTATACGAAAAATGTCTCAGAATCTGAGAAATTTTCTATAGGAAAAATGATTCAGAACCTGAGAATTTTTCTATAGGAAAAATTACTCAGAATCTGGCAATATTTCTATTCGAAAAATGTCCTAGAATTTGAGAATTTCTCTATATAAAAAATTTCTTAGAATCTTAAACTATTTCTATACGAAAATGTTCCAGAATTTGAGAATTTTTCAATACGAAAACTGTCTCAGAATCTCAGTGTTTTTCTGTGAGAAAACTGTCTCAGAATCTGAAATTTTTCTATACAAAAAATTCTCAGAATATAATAAATTTGATATTCGAAAAATATCTCAGAATCTCAGAAATCATTACAACAAATGTTTCAGAATCTAAGATTTTTTTTACATAAAAATTTTTCTAATAATCTGAGAATCTTTCTATACGAAAAATGTCTCAGAATCTGAGAAATATTTCTAAAAAAAGTCTCAGAATCTGAGCATGTTTCTCTACAAAAAATGTCTCAGAATCTGTTTCTATACGAAAAATGTGTCAGAATCTAAGAATTTTTCTATACGAAAAATTTTTCAGAATTTGAGAATTTTTCTATACGAAAAATTTCTCACGATCTAAGAATTTTCTTATACGAAAAATGTCTCAGATTTTAAGAAGTTTTCTATATTAAAAATGTCTCAGAAACTTTCTATACGAAAAATGTCTCAGAATCTGAGAATCTAATAATTTTATCTGAAACTTATTAGATTTTTGTATGCGGATAAAATATCAGAATGGGAAATTTTTCTTTACGAAAAATGTCTCAGAATCTGAGAATTTTGCAATACGAAAAATATCTCAGCATCCAATTTTTTTTTCTATTCGAAAAATGTCCCAGAATCTGAAAATATTGCAATACGAACAAGTAAAAAAGTTAAATTCGGCCTTGCCGAATGTAGTGATACCCTCCACAATCTCAAAAAGATTATTGCAAACAACTTTATTTAAAGGAAATTACTTTTGAAAAAAAAAAAATTGAAAAAAAATTTCCGCGAAAAAAAATTTTGGTAAAAAAAAAAATCCGCGATTTTTTTCTTTTTTTGTCAAAAAATATGTTCGTGCTTGTTTAAATAGCATTTGGTGTCCAATTATGTTAACATATGTCAACCAGAAGCCGAATTAAAGCATTTTGTATTTTTAGGTTATGTTGAATGTACTGAAATTTTTGAGGTGTGTTTACATTTTCGTTCATAACTTTTGAACCGCTGAACCGATATCGCTCAAATGCAATACCAAACTTCTCGGGAGAACTTCCAATATATATGTTAAGTTTCAGTCATCTCTGTGCAATATTTTGTCCGCGAGAGCATTTTCCACAGACAGACGGACATCGCTAGAATGTCTTAAAATCGATCGGGCATCATGAATATATATACTTTATGGGGTCCCAGACCGATATTTTGATGAGTTACAAACGGAATGACAAACTTATATATACCCTCTATCACTAAGTGGAGGGTATAAAAATATCTCAGAATTTGAGAATTTTTCTATGCAAAAAATTTCTCAGAATCTGAGAATTTTTCTTTACGAAAAATTTCTTTGAAACTGAGAACTATTCTCAGAATCTATTAGAAAATGTCTAAAAGTCTTTTCTCTACAAAAAATGTTTAAGAATCTGAAAATTTTTTTAAACGAAAAATGTCTCAAAATCAGAGAATATTTTTATACGAAAAAGGTTTTAGAATCAGAGAGTTTTTCTATACGAAAAATGTCCCATATTATGAGAATTTTTCTAGACTAAAAATATTCCCAAAATCTTAGAATTTTTCGGTACGAAAAATGTCTCAAAATCTGAGAATTTTTTTATTTACGAAAAATTTCTAGAATCTGGGAATTTTTCTACACGAAAAATCTCTCAGAATCTGAGAGTTTTTCTATACAAAAATGTCTCAGAATCTGAGAATTTTTCTATACAAAAATGTCTCCGCATTTAAAATTTTTTCCATACAAAAATATCTCAGGACCTGAGAATTTTTCTGCATGAATACTGTTTTAGAATCTGAGAATTTTTCTGTATGAAAAATGTCTCTGAAAATTTCAATATGAAAAATATCTCAGAATTTGAGAGTTTTTCTATACAGAATTTTTCTATATAAAAAATGTTTTGCAATCTGAGAACTTTTTTGTATGAAAAATGTTTCAGAATCTGAGATTTTTTATACCCTCCACTCTAGTAACACAGGGTATATATAAGTTTGTCATTCCGTTTGTAGCACCTCGAAATATTGGTCTAGGACCCCATAAACTATATATATTCATGATCCTCGATCGATTTTAAGACGATCTAGCGATGGCCGTCCGTCCGTCAGTATGTCTGTTGAAAACACGCAAACTTTTGAAAGACTTTACGGAGGCTCCTAAAGTTTGGCACGTATGTTGGACAATTACCAGGTCAGGTTGGTATTGCAATCCAGCGAAATCGGTCCAGTGGTTCAAAAGTTATGAGTAAAAGACTGAATTTCGGCAAGGGTTTTTCGTGAATTTATGAGATAAAAAACACGCTAACTTTCGAAAGACAATTCTGAGGATGCTGAAGCTTAGCATATATATTTTTTGTGCCGGTCTAGATCGTATTAAATTTTAGCCAAATCGGTCCAGTAGTTCAAAAGTTATTAGCAAAACCGTGAATTTCAGATTAGTTTCACCTTAAATTCACGAGTTGAAAACCCGTTAAACATGTTTTAAAAACATTTGTAGGTCACAAAAATATTTAACAACGTATTTTTGTCACTCAAACATTTTTTTACACTAAAAAAAAAAATATACTCGAAAAAATTTTACACTCAAAAAAAATTTTACACTCAAAAAAAAATTTAGTATTTTTTTTTTTTTTTTCAAAAATTACTAAAAAAAAGTTGTTTTACACAAATTAAAATATTTCTAATAAAAAATTTTATTTTTTTTTTCGTTAGAAAATTTACTATCACTTAAAAGTGCATTGTGGAGGGTACTCATAGATTCGGCGAAGTCGAATTAACTTTACTACTTGTTCTGTATTAAAAATGTCTCTGACAATTTACCTTTATGAAAAATGTCTCACAATCAGAGAATTTTTCTATATAGAATCTGAGAATTTTTCTAAACAAAAAATTTTTCATATGGTTTTGAATTGAGAAAGGTGTGAAAGAAAAATTTATTTTTCTAAAAATTTAAGACATCCTGGTTCGTTTTTTACTAGTTTCATATAATCCAGTTATTATAATCATCAGAAAAACTTTTAATGCCAAATTTATTCAGTTAATAGTCAATTATATTCTATATGTGAAAATTATTAACAGATCGCAGCCGCCAGGGATTGAACCAATGATCTGTAATGTTTTTGCTATTAACTGCCTCTTAGGTACGATCACTCTAGACCGATACGCTAAGTTGGCTGTTAAGCAAGTATCAACTAAATCATTGTTTTTCAATTCTTGTGTGGTTGTTGCTGTTGTTTTTTCGTACAGAAGAAGGTGAAATTGCATTATGGTGAATAAATTCAATTTTTTAGTAATCATCATTCGTCCTCCTCTCCTTCATCAACTCTGATCTAAGTAATTATTTTGCAAAAATTTTTTAGAATCTGAGAAGTTTTGCAAAATTCTCAAAATTAAAAATAAGTTCTTTCTTTATATTCGTGAAAAATGCTCTAGATTCTGAGATTTCTGCTATAGGAAAAATGTTTTGAAATCTGTAAATTTCTATAGGTAAAAGGTTTAAAAATCTGCAATTTAGGATTATGACTCTGGATCTTATATAATTTTGATCAAAAATGTCTAAAAATCTCTTATTCCTTCTTTTGAAAAGGAAAGTGTGAGAATTTAAGGTTTTTCAAAACAAAAGACTTAAGACACAAGCACATTAAATCTAAAAAGCACTATTCATCAAACCTTACCAACATTTTTTTTCTTTAAATTAACGTCCTAATTAAAAATCTCTATCATTTTAGATCACTGCCTTCTCTGCTCTTTTTGCTGTTGCTTCTGCCGGTTATATTGGTGGTTATGGTCATGGTTATGGTTTGACAGCTCCCGCCGCTTATCACACCTCTTATCATGCCCCAGCTGTAGTTGCTGCTCCCGTCTATAAATCATATGCTGTACATGCTGCTCCCGCTATTGTTCATGCAGCTCCTGTGGTTAAAGCTTACGCTCCAGTTGCCACTTCTTATGCCAATACTTACAAAGTGGCCGCAAAATCAATTCCTGTTTATCATGCTGCCCCCGCTGTGGTAGCTGCTCCAGTTTACAAATCATATGCTGCCCCAGCTGTATATGCTGCTCCCGCTTATGGTTTAGGACATGGTTATGGTTTAGGTCATGGTATTGCCAGTTATGGTCACTCCAGTTATGGTCACTCAATCTATCATTAAATTTAAACATTTAATAATGTAATAGTTTTTTTGTGTTCAAATAATTTTTTGATTGCATTGATGCCAACGACGACATGTGTTATTGACTTATTTTATTTTTTTTGTGCTCTTTCATCTATTTAATTATCATTTTGTTTAATTTTAATTAACTCATTTGTTTTTTTGTTTTTCTTCTAAAAAAAATAACAAAAAACTTGTCATTTTCTTCATTTAGAATTTTTAATGAGAATTTCTTTTGATCGAGGGGAGTCACTTACTTACCTTAAGTATTTTAAACATAAAAAAATCTTGAATATTCTGAGATATTTTTTTTTTGTACGATAAAAATCTTAATTTTAGGATTTTTTTTCAAAAACATTAGAGAGAGTGTTTAATTGTTTCATCATAATATAATATTATGTTATTGTTTTATTTTCTTTTCCTTTTTGAGATTTTGAGTTTTTCCTAGCCGAATTAAAACAAAAATATAATCGTTTGTTTCTAATATTTTATTGTAAATATGTATAAACATAAATGAAAAATCAACTGTTAGTTTGATAACTTGTAAATAAAGAATATTTTTTTACGAAAAATTTATAAAGTGTTTTTCTTTTAATAAGAATAATAAACAAAATAAGGAAATAAAGGTGGTATATTCAGCAGAGCCAAATAAATATTTTGCATCAAAAAAATTACAATATAAAAACTTTTGGTGGGGAGAATTTGGGGTTACCGATTTTGCGCCCCTAGCGAAAATAGTTAACATATTTGTTTTTTGTGATGTATGTGTTCAGGTAACAAGTATAGTTATATCAGCTCGCTACAAAATGGTTTTAAAAGCCCCGAACATATAAAAACTCAAGAAATTTCGGATCCCTTATCCAAAAATATCAAAAAGAGGGAAAGTAGGGTTCTCTTTTAATTTACTTAGAAATGGCCTTAAAAACTTGAAGTTTTAACTCTAGGATTCTCCAGAAATAAAAAAAACAAAGGGATTTTTTGAATATTTCTATTCTACACTCAAAATAATACATTAGTAGATTTACTAATTTTTTTTTGCTAATGCTGGTTAGCTTACTTTTAGCAAATTTTTAGTTGAGATTAGCATGTTAGCAAAAATATCTTGTAAAGTTCATTTAGCGCATTAGCAATTTTAAACAAAATTTGAACTAATTTTTTTTTGCTAGATTTAAAATTGAGTTGACCAAATTTTTACAAGCTTTTTTGCTAATATTAGCAAAATAAATTGTAAATTTTTTTTTATTTTCAGAAAACTTAAAATGGCGCTATCTCGGAAACTAAGCCAGATAGAGCAAAATGGAGGCCATTTTTGATTCCATAGTATCGCCGGTCCCCTTCACATGTGTGGACCCCAATGGGCCCTAACTTTGGATCCAAAAAAGTTAGCATTCCCGAAAATTTTAAAATGCTCATATCTCGGTAAATATTGCCGACACAACAAAAAGTCCAAAAGCA
This sequence comes from Pegoplata infirma, assembly GCA_963921195.1. NCBI lineage: Eukaryota > Metazoa > Arthropoda > Insecta > Diptera > Anthomyiidae > Pegoplata > Pegoplata infirma. Next base: position 19,772,954 of record OY992539.1, on the reverse strand, counting down.
TTTTTGTAGCTCTCAACACATAGAACAAGACCGCAAAATAGTCAAAGGCTCTACGAGTAATATTTTTGAAGTTATCGAGTTTTTTAATTCTCAAGACCCCAGTGGTCCCCTATAATCACGTATCTCAAAAACTAAGCAAGGTAGAGCGAAACAGACACAAATTTTGGATCAACAACTATGACAATTTTTAAGAAAAACAACTAGGTCTAGGCCCATCGGGGTCTGGACCTATCGGGTCCGAACCCAATGGGGTCCTCAGATGTGTATGAACTAAGTTAAAAAAAAAAAAATTAGTTAACTAATTATTGGCAAAACATTTTTGCTAACTTTTGCAAAAAAATTATGGGTTCAAAATAAGCAAATTTTCTCGTAGGTTTACAAGCTTTTTTTTGCTAACATTACAGTTTTTTTTTTGAGTGTAAGGGGGCAAAACATAGTAAACAAAATTAATTAAAAAACAAGTAAGAAAATTATAATCGATCAAGACCGACCATATAATACCCTACACCAGGGTTCCCGGAAAATGGATCCCAAGAGCAAACATGGACCGATTGGATCTATCTTTTGTCAAATCTTTAATAAAAAGTAAAAAATACTCACAAACCAGATTTGAGAGAAATAAGCTTTTATTTGTTGCCAATAAACAGCTTAAACTGAATATCGGGCGAAATTTTCAAATTAGGCCTTGGTCCAAAAGTGGTCCGACTAAAATCCGATTTGATTAGGTTATTCAAGAACGCGTTAAACACACACAAACAAAATTTCAATAAAAAAAATTTTATATTCATGAAATTTGAGAGATTTGTGTGAATATCGGGAAGGTGGTTTGTATGGGGGCTACAAGAAGAACTAGTCCGATTTCTTTAGAATTCGGAATGGTTGTTACTGCATACGAAACAGGTTTACCTGCCAAATTTTGAAAGGATATCTATTATAATACGGTTACTAAAGTCATTTAAGCCAAAATTTGAGGCCACTTTGTATGGGGGCTAGGTCTAAACATAAACCGATTTTCTCCATTTTATATAGGCTTCGTCCTTAGGCCATACGAAGCTTAAGTTTCAAATTTTATACAAATCAATTGATAATTGCGACCTATATCGTGTTTATAACGTTTACATGGACTGACGGACAGACAGACGGACGGACAGACGGACGGACGGACATCGCTATAATGACTTAAAAAGTTAATCTGAGTCAATCGGTATACTTAAAAGTGGGTTTAGGACCAATTTTTCGGGTAGTAACAAACATCAGCACAAACTCATTATACCCTGTACCACCGAGTGGTGTAGGGTTTCGAATAACGAATAATTCGATTAATTTATGTTAATTAATCGAACAATTATTTTTTTATACCCTCAAACTACAGTATCGAAATATAGGCCTAGGAAATAAATGGGGCATTCCATGTCAAATAGGACACTTTGAATTTTTTTTTTTTTTAGATTTTCCCAATTTGTTTAGAGTTTATAGTACCCTTCGAAAACTCCTTCGTGGTAAATTTTTAGAATTTTTGATGACCCGTTCAAAAGATATCGAATTATTAAAAATTGGTAGATTGTTCCTTTACTCAAACTTCTTTGACTCATAACTTCTTCAATAATGGTCAAAAAAAATTACAATAAAATTTTTTCAAAAAATTTAAAAATATAGTAATATTCGTTATCCCACGATCCTCCTGGGCAAAAAATTTGTAGAATTGAAATTTGGACTATTATTGAAGAAGTTATGAGGAAAAGAAGTTTGAGTAAAGGAACAAACTACCAATTTTTAAAAATTCGCTATCTTTTGAACGGGTCATCAAAAAAATTTGAAAATTTACCACGAAGGAGTTTTCGAAGGGTACTAAAAGCTGTCAACAATTTGGGAAAATCTAAAAAAAAAATTATTCAAAGTGTCCGATTTGACATGGAATTCCCCATATATTGTTGATCAGTGATCGATTAAGATATTCGGGCGATATCCGTCTGTAATGGGCACAATACAGTCCAAAATAAAAGAGACATACGCCTGAAGTTTGGCACGATTATGACAAATTGCCAAATTATGCAAAACCCCCGGCGATCACTGACTCCTACCATTTTTGTCAAAGTGTTATCATTGCGTAAACTTAGGAGTTTGAAAAAAAGCTGTAATATTGGCTCATTTTAAATTAAGACGTTGTTGTATTCACAAACAATTTAATTGTTTTGGCAAATTGTGTTGTTGAAAAAGATGTCACTTATTTTCTTTGTCTTATTGTTAAATTGTTTGTTAATACAACAATGGTTTAATTGAAAATGAGCTTACAATACTTTTTTTTCTGTGTAGGTACTGAAATAATGATTCCAAAATTCCAAAATATGACAAGTAGAATGATGAGAATATTAAGTAGTAGATTTTATAAAATTGTAAACCGGTAACTCGTTTTGACCGCAATAAATTTTGGATAAAATTGTCTTTCATTAAGGTTAGCGCCTTTTCATCGCTTGCAAAATCAAGTGTCCGATCTTAAACAAAATATTTATTAAATCTTAAAATCCATATAAATACAATTTGTATACATTTACAGCTATTCAATTACTTTATTATGCTTCACAAAAGACACAATGTTTTTTAATATAGTTAAATAGAAGCCATATGATAAAGACAATTTAAATACAGCAATTATACCAACTATTTAAATTAATCACCATTATGATATTGTTATTAAAAGACAAACAACAAGGCCTTAAGCAAACTCAACAACATTTACCATATAAACAAATTGGTCAAATATTTAGTTTAATTTAGTTTAAAAACGTGCAATAAAACATGAAGTTCATGTTAAAAGATAATGATCTAAATATAAATCTAAAAAAAAACCAAGAGAAAAATTAAATTAAATAAATAATAAAACAAATCATGAAATTTTAAATAGAGTGAAATATAATTGTTGAAATTTTATATGGGTTTTTTTGTAATTTATTAAAAACAACAACATTTCCAATTGTATTTTAAAATTATTCCAAATGAGTTTTAATTTTTTTTTAGTATATATCGAGCACGGGTTCTAATTCTATTATAAGGGTTTAAGATGAAAAATATGGAAAAAAAATAATTTCTAATAATACACTCAAAAAATAAAACTGTAAAGTTAACAATTTTTTTTAATTAAGTGGGGTTAACTGGCTTTTCAGCAAATTTTTAGTTAAAATCAGCGTTTTAACTACTTTTTTTAGTTAAGTTCAATTTACGAAAATACTAGTTTTGAACAAATTTTGAATTAATTTTTTTTGTTGACTTTAAAACTAAATTAACGAATTTTTACTAATTAATTTGCTGATTTTTCGTAAAATATTTGTTAAGTGAAAAGAGTGATTACTAATTAAAAAATTTCTTGTGTAGCCTCCTATGCAAATCTCATAAGTTCTACTTAAGCTGAACTTAATGCTGTGAAAAAATAGAAAAAAAAAAATTACAAAATATTTTGTTTATTTTAGTTTACGTAAAGTAACAAAAAGTTTAGCTGAATTCAACTAATTTTTTTGTAAATATGTACATTAAAAATGTTACGAAATTTTCAGCTAAATTTTTAGTTAAAGTTACGGTTTTTTTGCCACATTCATTCTACGAAAAGCTAGCTAAATATTTTTAGTTAAATTAACTAGAAATTTAGTAGGCCCAAAATCAGGTGCTTTTTTAGTTAAATTTAACTAAATTTTTTGCTAACTTTACAGTTTTTTTTTTTTTTTTTTTTGAGTGTAATAGACATTTCTGGTATTCCCATAACGATTTCAAACACTTCCAGTTATAGTGTTATCATCAGTAGTATTTTAAATGTTGGTTTAACCAAATATATTTAAAACAAGTAAGAAATTTATAGTCTGTCAAGACTAGTGTTTGGGGTCCGGGAATTCCCGGGTCGGATTTCCCGGGAATTCCCGGGAAAAGACTGACGGGAATTCCCGGGATTTTTTTTAATTTTTCCCGGGAAATCCGGGAATTTTATAAAATAAACCATTTTACATAAAAACTTTTATTTAAATTAAATTTTTAATATTTTTTTACATACAGGCATAATTACATTTGCTATTTTTTGTATTTTTTCTATTTGGAAGAACAGTGCAAATATATATTCATAGGAAAATTGAGCAAGTGTAAAAAGTATGACAATATCATGAAAAAACTTAAAAAGTAAAAAAATATACGTCGATTAATGATAATTTTGCTAAGACTGTCAAAAAAAATATAAAAATTTTGAACCTAGAATTTACATTTCCAGAACAAATATTAAAAGTGCTGCCTTCTATATTAGTTTTTGCTCGAATAACGCAGTTTTATTTTTTTTTGTGATTTTTAGCTATTTTTTGCGATTTTTTGTGGTGAAAAAAGTTGCAATATTTTTTTTGTTTTGTTTTATTGTATTTTAGGATTTTTAACTTTTATTTTTTGATTTTTTATGTTTTAATTAATTGTTTATCTATAATAAAACTGTTTTTAATACAAAGTTGGTCCAATTTTAATGTTTTTTATGATTTATATTAATAATAAATATTTCCCGGGATTCCCGGGAATCCCGGGAAATAAATTATTTTTTTCCCGTTTCCCGGGAAATTGAAAAGTCCGGGAATTCCGGACCCTACACCAGAGTTTCCCGGAAAATGGGTCCCAAGTTCAAATATGGACTGATAAGATCCATATTTTGTCAAATCTTTAATAAGTGTAAAAAACACTCACAAATCAAATTTGAGTGAAATAGGCTTTTTTTGTTGAAAATAAACCGCTTTAACTGAATATCGGGCGAAATTTGCACATGGGGCCTAAGTCCAAAAATGGTCCTATGATAATCAGATTTGATAAGGTTATTAAAGTACGCGTTTAACATACGCAAACATAATTTTAATTAAATATTTTCTGTTTTCATGAAATTTGAGAGATTTATGTGAAAATCGGGAAGATGGTTTGTATGGGGGCTACAAGAACAACTGGTCCGATTTCTTTGAAATTCAGAATGGTGATTAATGTAGATGAAACATGATTACCTGCCAAATTTCGAAAAGATACCTATTATAATTAATTTATTAAAAATTGCGACCTGTATCGTGTTTACACCGTAACATGGACAGACAGACGGACAGACAGACAGACGGACAGACGAACGGACGGACATCGCTAAATTGACTCAAAAAGTGATTCTGAGTCGATCGGCATACTTAAAAGTTGGTCTAGGACCAATATTTCGGGTAGTTACAAACATCAGCACAAACTCATTATACCCTGTACCTAAGGTAGCCAGATATAGAATTGACAAAAAAAGTACATTAAGGAGAAAAAAGATGTACAATTAAGAAAAAAAAAGTACACTGTGTTTTTCACCCTCGCACAGTGCCACATTTGTCCAATCTAAGACGACAAAAATCCAATTTTATTTATATTAACTGGAAATTCGATATACATGTTCGTTTTGACTTCAAAAACAACATTATGAAAAATACGGGAGGACAGTTAACGGCCACGCCCACTTTTAAAAAAATTTTTAATTTTGGCTGTAATTTCTTTAAACTTGGTATATATACTCTCAAGGACTGTAGAAATAATATCACAAAAAAAGGGAGCGGTCAGACAACTTCCACGGCCACTTTTTAAAAATATGTTTAAAAAATATGTAAAAACAATGTTTACATATCGTCCCACTGTAGTCGGCGTCGCAGACCGTCGCAAAATTTAGCCGTTGAAATAAGTACTATGGATATTGGTCAATATGTCTGAAAAAGTCCGTCGACCAATAGGGACCAAAAACAAAAGTTCTATTCCATCAAAAAAAATAAATATATAAATTTCTTTTCAAAAATTATTATTATGTTAAAAATTTAATAAAAAAATAGAAAAAATTGTTTAAAAAAAAAAAGAAAAGATGTGACTTAAAGCCTTTAAATTCCTTTAAAATTAGCAAAAAAGAGTGTATAAATATAATTTTTTGTTAAAATGTTACAACAGTTTAAAATCGACTTAATTAATGGGAAATAATGACCACTACTCACAGGATCTTACAAGATGCAACTTTATGCACCCACATCTTAATAACGAACAGAATTATCGTTCTTATATGAATATTTCCGTGCTATTAGGAATGTTTTGTAATAAATGCAAAGAAATCATAAAAATCGAGAAATTTTTATTTTTTATTTTTGTCGTGCTAGATTGGCCAAATGTGGCGCTGTGCCTCGGCTGAATCGCGGTATTTACAATTCGTTTTTTTCCTCAAAAACGCGAAGGTTTTAGCTCTGAATTTAAAAGCGCAATTTTTGGCAACAAAAACATTGCAAAATGTAAATTTGCAGTTTTATTGCATTTTTTCCGGGGAATAATTTTTGTTTTCGGTAATTTTTTATATCTCTCATCGTTTTCGAGATAAGCTTAAAATGGAAATTTTTTGGCTTTTGACAGCGATTTTTTCAAAAACGGCTCTGGCTGAAATTTTGATTTTCGTCGCTGTTTTAATTAAATTCATTAAATAACAATTAATTCAACAAAGAATATAAAAAATGTCATTGTAAATAATATTTACAACAAAGTCCTTCACTACTTTAGACATTTTTAACATTTTATTTTTCATTAATATTTTTTTAATAAAAACGGCAAGCACAGAAAAAAAGTACAAAAAGAAGTACAAAAGCCTAAAAAAAAGTACTTTAGCGTACTTTTTTAGGTGTTATGCAGAAAAAAGTACATTGAGTAAAAAAAATACGCGTACTGTTGAAAAAAGTACGTCTGGCAAGCCTACCTGTACAACAGTGTCGTGGAGGGTATAAAAATGTTGTCAAAATATATTTTAAAATTTTCTAAATGCCCTGAGTAGGTTTCTTCCAGCTCGGGGTCCTTTTTCCTTTGCAAATTAAAACTACGATATTCTCATAGAATATTTTTCAAAAAAATTATTTTTTTTGTTTCAAATTTATTTATGTTGGTTATTTTTGCAAGACCGAGAAGTGTTTCGAAATTTGTCAGATTCAATTGTCAGGACTACCTACCAAATATAAAATAGCATTACAAATTTTAATGACGAATCGTAAATATTCAGATAAAAATATTAACACACATTAAACTCTACCCTCATTGAGAATTATATGAAGAAAATTGTCTAGTCTTTTAGTTTGATCAGTTTGACTGTCAAACGACCAACAAAAAGCAATTAAAACATGTGAACAATTTTAAAATATGTTTGGACAATTTTAATATACATTTGGAAAATTTTAAAATACAATTGGAAATAGTGTAAGTCTATTTTTTAAACACATCAAATATTTTTTTTTGTAATTTTTATTTGTAAATAAAATAATTTTTAAAATATTCGAATTTATATTTAATTTAAAATGTCCGGCACTAGTACATATGACAACATGATCAGTTATGCTCTCATTAAAACAAAAGACTTAAGAAACAAACTTATTTTTTTAATAAATCAATAAATACTTGAGCACTTACGTACTTTTTTTTTAATTCGTGGCAAGTTGTTAAATAAATAACGATTATGTTTCTTGATTTTGCAAGATATTTTTTTTTATTGAATTATTTACTAATATTGATTGTTATAGTATAATTTAGAGTGAATATTGTTGACAATTTTTTGTGATTGTATAATTATAAAATTATATCGTCAACTCATAGTTTAAAAATTTCATTGAGGTCAGCAAAGATATTTTCAGAATACATATCAAAAATTTTCCACTTAAAGAAAATCTAATTCTGAAAAACCAGGTTTTTAATTTTGGCATTTTTATGTAATAAGAATTTTAACCCACTTGGCAAAAAAAAAATCGCTCCTGACATACCGCTGATTCTCCCTCTATAAAATTTCTGACATCTTCATACAATTTTTCAAAATGTTCCAAATGACATGTCAGAAGTTGGTCAGCGGTTGTTTAACCGAATTGTTGGTGGCCACCGGTACTGGTGGGCACTGCTGACCAATTGCTCACATGTCGTTGGGGACATTTTGAGAAATTGTTTGAAGATGTCATTGATTTCATAAAGGGAGAGGCAGCAGTATGTCAGCGGTGATTTTATTTAGCCAACTGGGAAATTATAAATTTAGTTTTGATAAAATTTTTTGATTTTTAAACCAGTAGGTAAGTAATAAAATATTTTAAAAATTTATACTAACAATGGCAATTGTCGTAAAATATTTGAGTCTTATTAGCATAATCTTTAATAAAGAATTTAAAGTTTTTAAAAATTTCAACAATATATTTTTTTCTGTAAAATATTTTTTGATATATTTCCTTCCTACTCAGTTCTTTTGTAATTACAGTTAAAATAAACAACCTTACCACTGAAATTGTCTTCTAAAAAAAATTATTAAATTTTTTTAACATTTGCAACCTCTTTTTATGTGTATGAATGACTGCTATTACTACTGCAGTCAATGTAAATTCAAATGCAAAATATACAAAAAAAAAAAATTGAAAATTTTCCCACATAAGTATTATTGTACCATATTCATAAATTTTATTTAGTGGGTGAATATAATTCTTTTGTTTAAATGTTTATTTATTTCTTTGAAAAATAAAATTTAAAATACAAATTGCATTTTTTTTCTTATTCTTATTGAACATGCAAATTATATGTTTGAACTCTACAACAAATTATGTATATTTTTTTTTTGCTGCTTAAAAAACGACAAATTATGTATTGTTTTTTTTTGCAAACGATTTTCTCTTCAACAATTGTTACTTAATATTTTTATAATGATTTAAAGCTTTCTTTAAAAAGTTAAATTATTAAAACAGATGGCGCTTGAAATAAGCTTTTGTTTTAAAAGTCGTGTTTAAAGAGGGTTTGTAAATTTGCTTAAAGCAAGCTTTCTGATAAAGTGTTTAAATAAAGCTTATCAAAGCTTTTTTATGAAACCTAAGCTTAAATATTAAATGACGATGCCAAAACTCTGCGTTAATTATGCTACAAGACAGAGCTTAAATGAAGTTAAGCCAAAGCTGTTATTTCTTAAACAGTGGCACTATGGGCCTTTATTTAATATTATGAGGAATGATTAGAGGTTTCTTGTCAAATTACAAAATAATGTGCTCGATTCGGGAGTATTTTTTCACCATTCACCTAATTTTTAAAAATTCGAAAGGCTATCAAATTATTTTTCTCATATTAAGAAAAAACTTTTCGCACTTTTTAGTCCCAACTGGCTTTTAACCTGGAACTTCTAGTTTATTAGTACCACACCTAACTACTTGTTCCAAACGTTATTTTGAAAATTGTTTGTCTATTTATTACTTTTATATTATTTGTTAGATTTTGATTTTACTTTAAACCATTGTAAAACTATAACGGTACTATCATTAGAAAAAGTAATCAAAAAAATGTAAACAAACATAAAACCCCTTGAATTCAATAACTCCAAATAATAAATCAACCCAACAAACAAAGAAATAAAAGGAAGATTTCCAATCGCATTTCATTGGACAAAAATGTCTATTGTTGCAAAAACCGTGTTCGTATTGTGAATATTAACCGATTTGTTTAAAACCGTGGTTTAAAGTTTTGTATACGGGCATAAACATAACCACTTTTTGGAATATATTTTCAAATTGTCTGCTGGGATTTCTTGTTTATTTTGTTGTTTATAATTTTTTTTGTTTTGATTTTATTATTTATTTGAATTTTTATTTTTAAAATTTGAAATTAATAGGTGGACGTTATTGACAACAAATTCTAATAATACTACCTGGTATTATTGTGCCATGACTTTAAACTTTTACGATAATATTGCCATCTTTTTCTTGGAAATTGAAGAGTTGTCAGGATTTAAAATTCTATTTTAATATACTGCTATTCTGAAGACATTTCCTTTTCGACGTCTTAGAGGAGAATTCCTCCTTACTCTGTAAGCAAACAGTGCTGACAATGTTAGGACATGTCATCAAGGATTACCTATCATTTGTCACCTGATGATTTGAACCTGAAGACATTTCCCCAAGGAATCACCACGTAAATTTCCTCTGTGACATATTTCCCAACTGGGTATTCTTTGTCAATTCGGGCACTTTGATTTTTTTTTTTTTAGATTTTGCCAATTTGTTTACAGCACAAGTGAGACCAATCCCCCTTGTTTTATGAATAGTTCTTTTTTAGAAAAAATAGCACTTTTTTAGAAAAAATAGTACTTTCTTAGAAAAAATAGAACTTTTTAGGAAAAGTAGCACTTATTTAGAAAAGTACTGGATCACCTGTAAGTCCTTAACGTAGTTTTTCAGAAAAAAGGTCTTATTTAGAAAAATGGTTCTGTTTCCTAAACAGTATTAGTTATGAAAATATAGTACTTTTTAGACACAAAAGTACTTTTTAGAAAAAAAAAATTACTTTTTGGACAAATAAGTACTTTTTAAAAAAAGTAAATTTTTTTACTACTTTTAAAAAAAAAAAATAATTTGTTCTACAAAAAGAATTTTTTCTAAAAAAAAATACTTTTTTCATAAAAAAATACTTTTTCCTAAAAAAATGCTTTTTCTTAAAAAAAAAGTACTACTTTTCTATAAAAAAGTTTTTTTTATAAAAATTAATTTTTTTATAAAAAGTACTTTTAAGAAAAAAGTACTTTTTTCGAAAAAAAGTAGTACAAAATTAATTTTTTTAGATAAAGTGCTTTTTTTAAGACCTTTTTTTAGAAAAAAGTACTTTTTTCGTAAAAAATTTATTTTTTTCTAAAAATAAGTACTTTTTCTAAAAGTATTTGTTTTTTTCTAAAAAAGTACTATATTTTCTTAAATAATACTTTTTAGGAAAAAGGTACCATTTTTTCCAAATAAGTACTTTTTAAAAAAAGTACTTTTTTTCTAAGAAAGTACTTTATTTCTAAAAAGTACTTTTTTTTCTAAAAAAGAACTTTTTTTTCTTAAATAGTAAATTTTTTTCTAAAAAAGTAAAATTTTTTCTAAAAAAGTGCCTACTATGTTTTCTTAAAAAAGTATTATATTTATTAAAACAATTATTAAAAAAAAAACATCTAAATGTGGCACACTGCTCATGTGACCTTGTATGGCACACGAACTTTCAGATGTGACATCATTAAAGTGATATTTTTTCTTGAAATTTTGATTTTCCCAAATGTCCGGGCAAATTTTATTCTAGTGAACCTAAAAACTATGTGGTACAAATTTGAGGTCAATCGGATTACCTTTAAATATCTAAAACTTTGACCCGGCGGTCAAAGTTTTAGATTTTTGAACATTTTTTGAAAAAAAAACTATATCTTGCGACACATCATACTTATTAATTTTGATGCTTTGAGCACGAATATCTAAGAATTTTTACAATCGGTAAAACGATTCTCGAAATATCGTTATTTTTGAAAACTTTGATCACCGGGCTCAACTGGTTAATTTTATCCGATTGACCTCAAATTTGTACCACATAACTTTTAGGCCTAAGAGAATAAAAATTTGCCCTGATGTTCAAAATCGGAAGAAAAACTTTTTTGCCATACAACAAAATGCCAATCAAATGTATCATACTATAGCACATTGCACATTTCTAATGTGTCGGTAGCATGGCACCTGACACATCTGACATGTGCATTATTGCCAAATAATTACACTGTTTGACAACAAAAACCATCTAGTGAAATTTCCAACTGATTCTTATAGAGTTTTCTCTCCTAAAACCAAATCTGCCAACCAATTTTTTGTAGCACTTGCCGTTTTTGAGATATTCGCTGTTAAAAAGTCAAAAAACCAATAATTTTGCCCTTTTGGGGGGCCACTGATATGTTTCCTTCAACAAATAGGACTTAATTTCATATAAATTGGAATTCGTGATTCTTAAAATACAATCCAAATTTTTCTAACATGTTCCATTTTCGAGATATTCGCGATCGATATTTTCGTGTGGAAAAATTTTCAAACGCGAATAACTCGAAAAAGGAACATGTTAGAAAAATTTGGATTGCAGTTGAAGAATCAGGAGGTTCATTTTATTTGAAATTAGGTCCTATTTTTGAAAGAATCTTTAACAGAGTCTTTTAACCACCAAGAGTGCGAAATTGTTGGATTTTTGACTTTTTAACAGCGAATATCTCAAAAACGTTATGTGCTAGAAAAAATTGGATGGCAGATTTGGATTCAGGAGAGCAAAATCTATAAAATGTTTTACTGGTAGGTTTTTGTTGTCAAACAGTGTTATTATTTAGCAATAATTCTAAAATAGGATCAGCTGGGATTTTCATGTAAAAGATTTTTAAGGATCAAAATTAAGAGGAGTTAATTATCATTATTATCATAGAGTGGTTAAAATTTAAAACTTTTTTCTCAGTTTTTTCCACACCCATACTTATTTACGAAATTCGCAGCTCTTTTGGTTTAGACTTGATCTTGATTTATACAGACAGACGGACGGATGAACAGGGGCGTATCAAGGAATATTTTTCGCACAATTTAAACATTTTTTCCCGAAGCCTTTTTGTTAAACTAAAATGTAACAGATTCAGAGAAACCAGATTCAACTAAACCATTTATTTTACGAACAGCTAGAATACAGCAATACTGTAAAACTTTCCTATGTAGGTGCAGACATTTTCTATTTCGTAGTTTCATTGAAATTGAGGAAGGATATTTACGTCAATTTGTCTAGCTGTTTGTGTGTATACTCGTATCATATGTATAAGTTGTCTAGTCTATTGGCCTGGTATCCCACAATATTGATGTGTATGTCAATATTTTGACAGGTCGTGACCAACATCAAAGTAGTAAATATTATTTCCATATTTATAATTGAAAACAATATGCGTTCTAGTAAAAAAAATAACAATGGTATTTATAAACATATCCTATCAAAAGATTGTTATTGTTTTAGACTTACTTACAACAAATTTTTTTAGATCGGTTTGAGTCTATATTAAGTATTTCTAAGAAACAATAATTGTTACACCAACTTTCATTTAAAATTAGTTTGTGCCAAAATTTTTGATTTCTTAAAAACTTTCACCAAAAACTCTAAATTCTGATCGAAGGGCGCCATGGGTTTAAATGTTTTGACTTGGCTTAAAATACTTTTAAATGAAAGTTTGTGTCAAGCTCTATTAAACAGTCTTTGGAAAAAAGTTTTGAGATTTTTTTAAAAAATTTCTTGAACGTAGGAAAAACCGCAGTTTAAGAAATTTTTTTGACAAATTTCAAATGGGGATATCTCAAAAAACCGGTTGACCGATTTCAGAAATTTTTTGATATTCATATTCAGCATGCCAAAATTAATAAAAAATAATGTATCGCAAGACATTTTTTTTTTTTTAATTTCTTAAAAGCCCAAAATGTTGGTAAAAATTTTCCAAAAATCCATAACTTTGATCGGAGGGCAAAACGGATTAAAATGATACTATTTGGATCACACTATAGGGCAAATCCAGGTCAAACCACACAGCATTCGGATTTGTCATCTCCGATTTTAATGAAATTCGCCAAAAATATTATAACTGGACAGTGTGTCTATAAACATTAAACCTTTTTCGAAATATTTCGTCTTAAAAATTGGCAAAAACGTCAAAATCTTAAAAAAGTTACCATACAATGTTGCTCATACACTCAAAAAAAAAAGTTTGTAAAATGACATAAAATCCCCGTGATTTTACGGGGCAGGTTTTGTAAAATATGTACTAGCAAGAATCCCCGTAAAGTTACGGGGATAATTTGTAAATTGGTTTAACAAAAGAAAATGTAAATTTACAGTTTTTTTTGTAAAATATCATCTTCAAGGTGAACATTTTTTTTGTAAATTTGCTAAAAATTTGGTAAATTTACAAAACAAAATTGTAAACTTACAGAAAAAGGTTGTTATTTTACAAGAAAAAATAGAAAATGAAAAAAATAAATTGTAGATTAACAAATTATTAGGTTAAACTACTGTTTTTTATGCAAAAAACTTGTATATTTACAATAAAAAGTGGTAAATTTACAATTTTTATTGTATTTGTACCATTTTTCCTTATTTTTTTGCCGTAAAAACAGTAGTTTAACCATAAAATTTGTAAATTTACAATATTGCTTTTGTATTTTCTATTTCATTTTTGTAAAATTACAACTTTTTTCGTAAGTATACAATTTTGTTTTTTAAATTTTCATATTTGTTTTGTAAATTTATAAAAAAATTGGTTTATTTACATATTGGATTTGTAAATTTAAAGATTTTTTCCATTGGTGCATCTTATTTTCCTTCTTCGGCAGCTGGAGTAGCACTTCAACAACCTGAAAAGATTTTTTTTCACTTGAGCACTTTTAACAAACTTTTTAATGTATAACACTGCACTTTTTTATTTTTTTTCGACATTTCGTTTTTCTTAAGTAGAACATATGAGAATTGCGAAGGAGGCTACATAAGAAATTTCTTATATTTTGAGGAAAAATTAGTCAAAAAATTACAATTTTTTTTTTTGAATTTTTAATTATTTTCACAAGTATTTTTAAAAAATCGGGAAAAAAAATTTGGATATTGTAGATTGGATGTTTAAGTACCAGTTAAAATAAGAAAAATTTGATTTTTCATAATTGACAGCTTTCTATTGACATTTTAGGTACCAAATTTAAAAAAAAAATTACCAAAAAATATGGTAAAATCACAAAAAAAATGGTAAAAATACAAAAAAAAAAAACTAGAAAAATTATATAGTAGAAGCACATAAAAATTGTGGTATTTTACTTAACGCAAATTACCAAAAAAATGGTGTAAAAATTATTTATAAAAAATTATTTTTAACTAAATTTTTTACTCCAAAATGCAAAAAAAAAATCTGAACTTAGAAAATTTTTGCGTGTCCTATTGTTGAATAATTATTTTTTTTTTGTAAAACAACATTAATTCTAGTAATAAAATAAGTTTTGTAAAATTATATTGGAATTTTGTACTTTTCAATACATACATTTCAAACTGAAAACCTTGTAAACGATCTTAAAAAAAAATGTTTGTAATAAAACATTTTTTTGGTAAAAGACATTTTTTTGGTAGAAAGACTAAATAACATCAAGTAAAATTATGTTGTACAATTACAGTTTTTTTGTGTAAAAAAACTAAACACCTTGTAATATTTTTTTAATTTGTAAAATAATTCACTTTTTTGTAAATTTACCTAAAAAATGTGTAAAATAAATTTACCAACATATAATAGTAAAATTACAAAGCAAACTGTAGTTTTCGTTTTATTAAATATACAACAATTTTTGTAAAAAGACAAAAATATTAGTAAAATAGAATTACAAGACCTTTTGCATGTAAATTTACAAACTTATTTTTTTGAGTGTAACTTTTAAAGTATACAACATAAAATTTTCATATTGGTACCATTTTAAAGGTAAGAACATTATCCTTCAAAATGGCGTCTTTAAATTTTTTCTGTATTAAAAGTTCAAAGGTAATTTCTTTAAGTTTAATGTTCTAAGACCCATATCTCAAAATCCAAATTTTTTAAAATTCTGAAAAAAATATATGTACATAACTAAGTCTTCCCCTAGATTTGTATCCAAAGTCACAACAAAAATTTGACGTCGGAGTCAAAATGTCAAACCATGAATAACGATATGCATAATATTAAGATCGGACTAAAAATGGCGACGCAATGAATACAAAACTAAAAGGGCAATGGCCAGGGGCGTGGCAAAAAAAATAATTTTTGTTAGAATCGTCTTCAACTAATCTTCAGTTCTAGGGGGTGCCTGGCAAAACTTTTTTTAAAGACCCACCCTCATGTATAGTATACATATTGTTTTGTGTGTAAGATTTTGCATATGAACCCAATGAAAAAAATTTGGTTACGACCACGTTTTCCTACATAACTTTAGAACCAAATGACTGTCCACCATAAAATTTGGATCCAAATGTAGGGGAAGTCTTTATTATTAATATATATTTTTCAGAATTTCAAAAAATATGGATTTAGAGATATGGGTCTTAGACCATTAAACTATTAAATATTTAATTAATGTTAAATTTAACAGCAATTAACATTTTAAGTAATTGATGTTTCCATTCAAAAGCTGGTGCATTTTCGAATATTTTCTCTAGTCTGTAAGGATTTTGGTATTTATAGACTGAAAATAAATAAATGAAATGATATTGTAACTATTAAAAAAATATTCATTAAAATTTCCCTCGGACTGTTGGCATATTTTCACTATAAGTACTTCATGACACATTGTAAGTGCAGAATTCAATTTTAAAAATATATTTCCTTGAATTTGATTGTTTTTTGAATTTTGTTTTTTTTTCATGTCAAGACGTGTGTTGCCTCTTAATAGAACGTTGCTACATTACATTGCTACTACTTATTGCTGCTACTTATTGGAAAACAATAGAGGTATTCAGAGTCTTGTTGCCACCCCTGGTAATGTAGCAAAAGAGTACTTCTTTCAAAAAATACATGTATTTTGAAAAGTAATTTTGAAAAGTGCTCTTTTACCACCAGTGCCAGGGCTGGCAAGCAAGACTCTGAATACCACTAATATTTTTATTTTTGTTCAGTCCTGATAATATTCAAGTAAAAGAAAAACTAACTTCTATGTAATGTTTAGTTGCAATTAGGACAGCAAAGCGACAACTACAATAGAAATTCGGAATTGGAGATGAAAACTAATAACATGATTTACATGATTTACGTGTAATTTACGAAATTTAAAGATTCACCAAATTTTAAAATTTTTGTGTGATTTTTTTTTAGGACCAAAGCAAATTTGAAGAGAAAATAAATCGCGCAAACTTACGAAAAAAAATCTACTCATGCGCACTTACCCACGCATTTTTTTCCACTCACTTACACTCGCTAACAATCAAGTGAATAAAATTGATTTCAGTCACGCTCACGCGTGATCAAGTGTGAATCACGCACTAATCTGCTCATGTGCCAATCTCTAATGCCTAAAATCAGCAGTTTCGAAGTTGTATTCGCAAGTTAGCCTGTTTTCAACAGACAACTTTTCAAGTCAACTTTTTGACTATTTCCAAATTAAAAAAAGTCGACTTTTCGGCTTAACGGTAACCATATTTTGATAATCTGATACATAAATCTGGCTCCAAATATCAAAAAAAAAAAAAAAAATTGGTAAAACCGTTTTCAAGATATTCGTTTTTGAAATTTAAAAAAAAAATGGCGGTTTTTTTTTCCTATGTTCAAATATTGTTATTTTACAAGCATTTTTACCAAAAATTTTGTAATTTTACAAGCTTTTTACCAATAAAATTGTAAATTTAAAATTTTTATCATGCGATAAAACTGTGCGTCTCGTGACTTAACTAAATTTTTTGCAACCTCCTATTTTACGAGAATTCCTAGTAAAAATTACGAGTTTTTTGTAATTTTACAAGATTTTTACCAATAAAGTTGTAAATTTAAAACTTTTTTGGCGAAATAAAACTTACAAGGAATTCTAGTAAATTACTAGATATTTTTTGTAAAAAACCTTGCAAATTTGTAAAATTACAAGAAAAAATTGTAAAATTACAAAAAAAAAGTAAATTTCGTTCGAAAATTATTTGTTAAAAAACAAGAAAAACTGTCAAATATTGGTAAAATAAAATTACGAGACTTTTTCTAGTAATTTTACAAAGTTTATTTTTTTGTGTGTAGTAACCCTCAGTAAAAAAACATTCCAGAAAAAGTATTTTTTTGGAAATTCCGTTTCTAAGGTACGTTAAAGGGTTAAAAAAGTGTTCTCTTGTTACTTTTATATATTTCCTGATATAATGATCTTAAACACTTAAAATATTGGATCCTTCGGTGAAAAACATTATGGAAAAAGTACTTTTCAGAAATTCCGTTTCTTAGAGAAAAAGAGGCAAAAAGTGTAATTTTGGTACTTATTAAACATCCTGAAATAATGGTCCCAGAAACTTGAAATTTTTAATTTAGGTTGACCTCCTGGAAAATAGATCCACTAAGGCTGGGTTTTTTTCCAATGTGGAATTTAAGGAGGTAAAGGGGTAAAAAAAGTAAGTTTGGTACTTTTCCTTTTTTTTTCGGAAATAATGGAATTATTATAACTGTATTTTGGTTAGGGTGGGGCGATTTGAACATCTTAATGGGTGCTTCGCGTTTATGATTCTTGGGATTGTACTGAGCAAAAAAGTCCACTAGACCATACGTCTTCAGTGAAAATCGAGCTTCCAATTTTTGACTTGCTGTTTTTTCTCAGACTTTATTTTTTTGGAAAATTTGCAAATTTCAGGCAGTTTTGGCCTTGTGAAGTGCAAAAGTGCAAACATTTCACAAGGCCAAAACTGCCTGAAGAAGCGTTGCAATGCTTTTGCGATTTACTAGAGATTTCTTAACTATTGTCTTGGCTACAATTTTAACATGATAATGTTTTTAGGCTGGTGTCTAATTTTAAAAAAGTTGCAGGACGCCACCTCAGTTTGACTATATAAGCTAACAATTAACGAAAAAGAAAGAATTACTATTTTCATTTTCTTAAAACCAAAAATTTTAATAACTTGGGTTTGTAACTTGGATAATAATTCACGTCGTGGTGAATGAAACCGTTTTTCACCAGCTGGTGAATAAAAAGTAACATAATTATTTTTCAACAAAAAAAAAAAAATTTTTTATCAAATTCTTTTTTTCATCAAATTTTTTTCATCAATTTTTTTTTTTTCATCAATTTTTTTCCATCAAAATTTTTTTTTTCCATCAATTTTTTTTTTCATCAATTTTTTTTTTTTTTTCAGCAAACTTTTTCTTTCATCAAATTTTTTTTTTTCATAATTTTTTTTTTTTCATCAAATTTTTTTTTTTCATCATACCTTTTTTTAATTTTTTTTTATTTAATTTTTTTTTATAAAATTTTTTTTTTTCATCAAATTTTTTTTTTTATCAAACTTTTTTTTCATAAAATTTTTTTTTCATCAATTTTTTTTTCACAAAATTTTTTTTTCATCATTTCATTTTTTTTCAATCAATTTTTTTTTTTTCATCAATTTTTTTCTCATCAAATTTTTTTTTTCATCATTTTTTTTTTTATCAAATTTTTTTTTCATCAAAAATTTTTTTCATAAATTTTTTTTTATCATATTTTTTTCACCAAATTTTTTTATCAAATTTTTTATAAAATTTTTTATTATAAATTTTTTTCTCGCCAAAAATTTTTTTTTCATCAATTTTTCTTTTCATCAAAAAAATTCATCAAAAACTTTTTTTCACCAAAAATTTTGTGTTCATTAAATTTTTTTAACATAATTTAGCTTTTTGTGAAAAAAAAATCATATTTTTTTTACCAAAACTACGTTTTCACCAAATCTAAGCTTTTCGCATAAAAATTTTCCATTTGTTTATCAAATGTACATTAGGGCGTTTCATCAAAAACTTTTTTTTGGATTTTTGCAACTCTTGAAGCGGAATATGAATTCTTATGGCCTAAAAGATTTTTGAGATTTTTTTTCAGATTTTTGGAAAGTCGGGATCAACTCGCTCAAATCGATTTTATCAAAAAAATGAGGTTATGAAACATAATTTTTTTTATTTTTTGTTCTCTGGTGCCTTTTTTTAACAAAACCGGATATAATACTTCTTAATGTTGCTAGCCTCCTAAAAAAAATATTCGCGGTCAAAATTATAAGTTCAAGGGTCACTAAGATGACCTTAAAAGTAAAAATTCAGAATTTCCCGTGTTTTAACCTCAATAATTCGAGAAATAAGCTATGTATGAACGTCATGTTGAATCCGTTAGATAGGTCTTTAAAACACCTTTCATTTAAAACCAATCTGACTATTGTCACTTTTGTAGAAATGTTAAAAAAAATAAAAAAACTGGGAAAAACTCATTTTCTCCCCCATTTTATCGAAAATTGAACTGGTGCATTAGGTAGTTTTTTTTTGTAAAGTTAAAATAATAACTTTTAAAGGCTTTTTATAGATTGAAGTTAGTGTTTCCAAGCCGGTTAACCAAAAAACCGGTTTTTTGTCAAAAAAACCGGTTTGACAAAAACCCGGGTTTCCGGTTTGGAAACACTAATTGCAATCAAAAAAACTTCTTTTAAGTTTATTATTTCAATTTTACAAAAAAACTACTAATGGATTCCCTTCGATTTTCTGTAAAATGGGGGAAAAAATGAGCTTATCTTAGTTTTTTAATATTTCTACTAAAGTGACAAATGCCATTTTGGTTTTAAATTAAAGGTATTAAAAAGACCTATCTAACGGATTCATCATTACGTTCATATATTGCATATTTCTCAAATTATTAAGGTTGGAACACGGGAAATTCTGAATTTTTACTTTAAAGGTCATCTTAGTGACCCTTGAAGTTATTATTTTGACCGCGAATATTTTTTTTAGGAGGCTAGCAACATTAAGAAGTATTATATCCGGTTTTGTTAAAAAAAGGCACAAGAGAACAAAAAATAAAAAAAAATTATGTTTCATAACCTCATTTTTTTGATAAAATCGATTTGAGCGAGTTGATCCCGACATTCCAAAAATCTGAAAAAAATCTCAAAAATCTTTTAGGCCATAAGAATTCATATTCCGCTTCAAGAGTTGCAAAAATCCAAAAAAAAGTTTTTGATGAAACGCCCTAATGTACATACATTAAACATGTGAGAGTGTTATTTGCCTTGGTGCCGAATCTTTTATACTCTCCAAAATGTAAAAACACTTTTTTGCACTCACTTACGAAATGTACAGCTCTTTTGGTTTTTTAATGGGGTCCTCGACTGATATTTCAATTCGTTTTGCATGGAATAGCAAAATAATATAACATTTTTTTTTTTTTTTTTTTTAAAAACTTTGCTTTGGCAAGTACACCCAAATCTTCCGCAAAACATTATCATGATCTAATGTTTTGGGCAAGAGTACAAAATTCGCAGGCATTTTTGTCTTAGTATTGGATCGAGAATCTCAATGGTTTGGCTGTTATAGGCCCAAATATCCAAAAAAAAACGTGATAAAAAGTGGTGAATTTCCTACATTTTCGACTTTTTGACCATGAAAAGGAAGTTTTTTCTAAGTAATATTTTGAGAAAAATTGTAGCCCGAGACAATACCTATAACTTTACTTTTGAAAATAAGTCAAAATTTCAAATAGTTTACGAAATATGAGCCCAAGAAAATTTGCAAATTTTCCAAAAAATAAAGTCTGAAAAAACTGCAAGTCAAAAATTGGAAGCTCGATTTTCACCGTAGACGTGTGGTCTTGTGGACTTTTTTGCTCAGTAAAACTCAAGAATCAGAAACGCGAAGCGCCCATTAAGATTTTTTTCCTTCCATACAAATCGCCCCACCCTAATTTGAGTACTTTTTATTTATTCTAAAATATTGGTGCCAGAAACTTGAGATTTGGAATGTAGGATCCTTCCATGAAACATATACTCCGAAAAAATACTTTTTGGTAAATTCATTTCTTAGGGGGGTTAAAACGGTTAAAAAAAGAGTGTTTTTGGTACTTTTTATATTTCCTGAAATAATGGTCCTAGAAACTTGAAATTTTTAATTTAGGTTCACCTACTAGAAAACTGATCCACTAAGGATGGGTTTTTCCCGATGTTGATTATAAGGTAGTAAAGGTATAAAAAAAATGTACCTGCTTGTGGTACTTTTTTTATTACCGGAAATAATGGTCATAAAAACCGAGAATTTGGAATGAAGGATTCTTCGGTGAAAAACAAAAACATTCTGCAAAAAGTACTTTTGGAAAATTCCATTTTTAAGGGGGGTAAACAGGTGCACTTTTGGTACTTTTTATGTTTTCTGAAATAACGGGATTCTTGAAAAGTACGTTTTGGAAATTCCGTTTTTAAGGAAGGGAGGGGGGTCGCAATTAATAAAAAAGTTAACCTTCGTTTTTTTTTTTTTTTAATTTCCTAAAATAATGGTTCTAGAAACTTGAAATTTGGAAAAATTTCGGTGAAAAACATTCTGGAAAAAATACTTTTTAAAAAAAGTGTGCTTTTGATACTTTTAATATTTCTGGAAATGATGATGCTAGACACTTGAAATTAGGAATGTAGGATCGTTCTGTGAAAAAAAAAAACATTCTGGAAAAAGTACTTTTTGGAAATTCTGTTTCTAAAGGTGTAAAAATATGGCATTTTGTTACCTTTTATATATACAGAAATAATGGTCCTAGAAACTTGAAATTTTAAATATATGATCCTTCAGAGAAAAAACATGCTGAATTGATCCTTCAGCAGAAAATTTTAAATTTATGGGAAAATAGAAGTACCTTAGTTTGTAAAATTTTGGTTAAGGTACTTTTTATATCTCTAAAAGAAAAATTACACTTTTTTTAACGCATGTTATATGGAAAGGAATGAAACATACAAAACAAAATGAGATGGAACTGGAAACAAAATGGAATAGAACGGAAAACGAAATAGACTGGAGAAGGCACGATATGGAATCATTATTTCTTAAATTTTTCGTACTCAATTATTTTCCACAAAACTCCTTTTCACTCAATAATTTTTATAAATTTTCGCTTAAAACTATTTTAATGCAAATTTCATATTCCAATTATATTTTGTCACTCAAAATGTTCCTTTTATTTTCATAGGGTATTCCCGTTATAAGGGCTCAAACATTTACTCAAAAAATTATGGCGTTAGATTCCACTACAAAAGACAGTTAAAACAACTACATATGTTGTTGTTTAGGCGTTTACTACATTTTACGGTAAAATCAACCAAAAATTGTTATTGTTTTTAACTATTGATTAACAACTACAAAAAACGGTAAAAAAAAGAACTTCTAATCGTCAAAAATGGTGAAAATTGTTTGGTAATAATTCCTGCTGCATTTGACACTACCAACTCGTTTAACACATCTGTTTTTCTAAAAATTTCTAAAAAGTTATACTGAAAACAACTACATAAAACAACGGTTACTACAATATAGTAATTGTTTGTATTTTTTTAAACGACCACATAAAATAGTTGTTTAAGATTTTTCATACAAAAACAACTGAAATAATAGTTGAAAACAACAACTGCTACTTTCTACACAAATAACCGTCATGTACTTAGTAACTGCAATAACTTTCTTAGTGTTGTCAAGATAATTTTTGACCTGAACGAACATGATAAGTAGGGATGAGATTTTTTGTCGATAGTCTAAAAACGATATCGACCAATTATCTTTCCGAATCAAGAGATATGCGTTAAAATGGCATCGATTTGTTTTTGCATATTTTTGCATATTTTGGTAAAATTGCATATTTTTGCATATTTTGGTTTTAAATGCATATTTTGTGAATATTTCCAGCTTTTAAGTGCATATTTTTGCATATTTGGGTATAAATTAGCAAAAACCGAAATTGAAATTTATTTGTTTCAAAAACTATTTTAAATTTTAAAAATTTATTTTGAAAATAAGAAAAATTATTTTTTTTTATTTTTTTTTTATATATTGTGTTAATTTTTAAAAAATCGTGCTTATATAAAATTTTAAATGTTACTATTTAAACCCGGCGTTACTTTTTGCTTTTTAAGATGTTTTTCCTATGACAACAAGATTTTTATTGCAGACATTTTATTTTTTAGTGCATTTTTTTATGTTTTTTAGTGCATATTTTGAATTTTTTATAAAAAATTAAGGCGATAACAAACGTTATCTTAAGGACATATAACTGGACTTGAAAGGCAATGAAATTACACTCACGCACACAATGCACTAAAAAATCGAAAATATGCGCTTAAAATATGCGCTATAGCGCATATTTTAAGTGTGCGTGAGTGTAATTTCATTGCCTTTCAAGTCCAGTTATATGTCCTTAAGATAACGTTTGTTATCGCCTTAACGTTTCTATTATAACTCAACTGTCAAATGCAATATTAAGTAATACGCAATTGTGGTATTTATTATAAATAAGTATGTGTTTTTTTATTTTGTCTTACTTATTTTTTTCATTTTGTTATTTTTTCTGCAAGATTAAAAATTGCAGTAAAAATATAAATAAAATCCTTGCCACGATTCACAACAGAGGTTAAGGAAGTTCAAATCTAACACGTGTACAGTGGTTACAAATAATATTATCAGAAGGATTATTTAATTATTAAATACTATTACAGAGAATATATATTATAAAATATTTCACGTTTATTAGAATGATTTACATAATTAAACAGTTTGTTCCACTTCCTATGACCTTGGCATATTTTAATGAACTCTTGAACATTTTTCTAGCACGTAAAGGGCTTATATTTTATTTATTACTTGATTATGAATATTCAGTACATTTTTGCAACATTAATTTCTTGTAACACTTGTTCTTTATACTTTTTTAAGCACTTGTTTCCCCTGGCAACGGGCACACATGCCTGGTGTTAAAATGTAGAAATAAATTTTTGGAAATATTTTTTAAAGTAAATTTTTTTTAAATTTTTATTCTTTATGTGCAGTATCATAAACAATAAAAAAAATAGTAAATTTTTAATAGTATTATTTAAAAAATTTCTCAATTATGCACCAGTAAAGAATTTAATAATTTTGAGTAAACATTAAAAAAAAAAAATTTTAAATGAATAAATGCAGTTTTTATACCCTACACCACACTGTGGTACAGGGTATAATGAGTTTGTGCTGATGTTTGTAACAACCCAAAATATTGGTCCTAGACCCACTTTTAAGTATGTATACCGATCGACTCAGAATCACTTTTTGAGTCGATTTAGCGATGTCCGTCCGTCTGTCCCTCTGTCCATCCGTCTGTCTGTCCATGTAAACGGTGTAAACACGATACAGGTCGTAATTTTTAGTCAATTAACTTGAAATTTGAAACTTAAGACTCTATTGGCCCAAGGACGAAGCCTATTGAAATTGGAAAAAATCGGTCCATATGTAGACCTAGCCCCCGTACAAAGGTCCTCTTTAGTGTTGGCTTAAATGACTCTTATAACAGTATTATGATAGGTATCTTATCAAAATTTTGCAGGTAAACCATTCCGAATTTTGAAGAAATCGGACCAGTTCTTCTTGTAGCCCCCATACAAACCACCGTCCCGATTTTCACATAAATCTCTCAAATTACATGAAAATAGAAAATATTTTATTAAAATTTTGTTTGTGTATGTTAAACGCGTACTTTAACAACCTTATCAAATCTGATTACCATCGGACCATTTTTGGACTTAGGCCCCATGTGAAAATTTCGCCCGATATTCACTTTAAGCTGTTTATTGGCAACAAAACGAAACCTATTCCACTCAAATTTAAGTGTTTTTTACACTTATTAAATATTTGCCAAAATATAGATCTAATAAGTCCATGTTTGAACTTGAGATCCATTTTCCGGGAAACTCTGGTGTAGGGTATTATATGGCCGGTCTTGACCGACTATAATTTTCTTACTTGTTTTTGTATGTATTTTAACATATTGTTTTTCTGTCTTTCTGTTTTGCCATTTTTTTGTCTTTCTGTTCAATAATTTCCCCATATAGTAATTAACGGGTAAAAGGCTTGATACACAAAAAAAAAAAAAAATTATTTATCGAAGACGCAAAATTTATTTATGGAGTTTATAAGCCCTAAGATCGACCAAAGGCCGGCTGGACGTCCTTTTAAATAATTTAGGAAAATTTTAATTTTTTTTTTAAATCTCATCAGGACGGTTTTATGGACCTACTTAGAAGGGTTCTGGGACCTTTTTTATTTAAATTTGTATTTATATTTTTATTTTTGTTGAAGGTGTGTGGGCCCCCCTAAGGGGGGCCCACCCCCTTAAATTTTAATTTCGTTTTTTTTTTAATTTCAATTTTTTCCCCACAAAATGTTTGTAAAGTGCACTTATGCCAAAAAATTAATGAAAAAAATATATTCATGAAAAAAAATATTGATGCAAAAAAAAAAAAAAACAATTCGATGAAAAAAAATATTTATACAAAAAAAAAATATTGATGAAAAAATATTGATAAAAAAAAATACGGAAAAGAAATATTGATAAAAAAAAATATCGTTGAAAAAAATATTGATGAAAAAAAAAATATTGATGAAAATATTGATGAAAAAAAATATTGATGCAAAATAATTATGTTACGTTTTATTCACCAGCTGGTGAATATTTGTTTTATTCACCACAAGGTGACCAAGTTACTAAAATTTTTGGTTTTAAGAACCACCAAATTTTTTTAAATTCGATATTCTTTTGAATTCTAAGATTTAATTTTTTTTTTTCTTGTTAAAATTAAAGTTCTATTTAATATCTTCAATAATTACAAGAAAAAATTTTAAAATCCTTAAATTCGAAAGGATGTCAAATTTTTAAAAAGAAGGTGAATGAGTACCCCGAATCGAGCATTATAAACAAATATTTTTTTATTCAAGTTTTTTCAAATTTTTTTTTTTATCAATTTTTTTTCTCTTCGAATTTTTTTTATTCATCCAAATTTTTTTGTTTTCATCAAAATTTTTTTTTAATTTTTTTAAATTTTTGTTAATTTTTTTTTAATTGAAAAACTTTTTTATCATATTTTTTTTTCATTAAACTTTTTTTACATAAATTTTTTTATAATTTTTTTTTTACATACATTTTTTTTCATTAAATTTTTATCAAAAAAAATGTTTTTTGTCATCAACATTTTTTTTACCAACTCTGAAATTCCTCTGATATAAAAATGTTAAATTGTTACAAATCTGGTCTTCAAACGTTTTCAAAAACCTGAAGTGTTTTTGAGAAAATTGTGGTCAAAGTTCAAAATCACCATTGTTGGCATTTTTGACAACTCAGTGGATAAACCTGATGTTATAGCGACATAAAAATAAGTAGAGGCTTAAGCTTAAACATTACTCTTAAGCAGAGACATGGACGTATACAGGGGGTGGGCACAGGGGGCACGTGCCCCCCTTTTCAATCACTTTTCAAGTACTTCTAGTTAAAACTAAGTATATATAAATAGGCGATGGCAAACAATTTTGGGAGTTATGTCCCCCCCTTTTCAAATTCCCGGATACATCGCTGAGCAGAGACCAAATATAACAGTTATATGTGTCCTTTTGTTTTAAAATCATGAAACGAATGTTGACCAAACTAAGAATTTTATATATGAAAGGACTTCTAGAGATGTCCCGTGTTTAAATTTGCAATAACTTTTTTTTTTTTTGATTTTTTCAATAACAGTAAAAAATAACAGTTATTAAAAACTTTTTGTTCAAACAATTTAAAATAACTTTTATTTTATATTTATTAGAGTAAATAACTGTTATTACAGTTATTTTTAAAAAAAGTCAATCAAAGTTTATATCTTTAAATCAATGATTGAAGTATTAGTTATCAATGGGATTCTTCTGCATGCGTTTATTGTTGTTTTATTTTAATAATTCAATTTTTGTAGGGCTCAAAGAGTTTTTAATAACAGTTATAAAAAATAAAACATTTTTATTTCTGTTATTTTGAACAGATATTTATATAAATCAATTCAAACTGTTATATTTAATTTTTATTTGAAAAAATATTTTCGAACAATTAAATTTGACTTTTTTCAATAAATCTCATAACAGTTATGGTCTCTGCTCTTAAGTATCCTGAACTCAGTTTTTTAGTCGCATTAACCCTTAGGTCACCAATTGTCTCTCAATGATATCTTATTCCCAAAAACGATTTTTTCCGCTACTAACCATATGAAAAAAAAACTATGATTACAATTATTCTCCTAGTCACAAATCCGGACTCCAAACCTTTCCATAACATCAGGTTTTTGAGAAATTTTAAATTAAAAAAAGTCGCGTTTTCGGACACAATTGACAACTCTAAGCGAATGAAACTGATGTGCTGACGACTTAAAAATAAGTCAATGGTAAAGCTCAAACATTGCTCTTAAAGATGTATAACTTATTTATCAGTCTTTTTAACCGTTGGAGCACTAATTGTCATTCAATAAGATATTTTCCCCCAAAAACTTTTTTTCGATACTCGTAAATAAGACATAATTGAAAGACAATTGGTGTCTAAAGGGTAAATGAGACTGACCAAACGAGTTCTGCATCTTAAGGGTTAATGTTCAAGCTTTACCCTTGACTTATTTTAAAGTCTCCATTACATCAGGTTCATTTACTATGAGGTTCCGAAAATGCCATTTTTATTGGACATTGACCTCAATTTTCTCAAGAAACTGATGGAAAAGTTTAGAGACTGGATTTTCGACCAGCAGAACTATTGTAATCATGTGTATTAGGCGCGTGCCATTCGCATTTTTTTACGTTTAGTAGTGTTATGGTTCGTTTTGATCTAAAAACTCTATGGCCCTTTCCACAAGAAAACAAAAAGTCTATTTTAACAAAAGTTTTATTTTAAATTTCAAATGTTCAATACATTTTTTGAAAGTCGATTTTAAAAACAAAAACAATTTGTATGGAAATAAAATTAAAAGCTCATTTCAAATTTATATTTTTTCTTGTGGTAAGGCTGTATGTTTAAATCTTTAGCTAAATCGGACAAAATTAACCAGTGCCCCAAAGGGGGGTTAAAAATTTTCCCCAAAACATTTTTTCACATACCTACATACCAAAAAAAAAATACATTGTTTAATTACCTACTTTATTATCTTGTTAACGACTAAAAAAATTAATTTTGGTGGGATTAACCCATCATCTTCAAAATTGACAACGAAAAAAAAAAAATTGGGTCGTTGAGGTCCTACTGTAAAAATTTTTATTTTTTTGTTTTAGTTTTGACTTGGAAGGATTTTAGCTGATATAAGATGTTGCTTTTTATGATACATATCCGCAAAAAAATATTATTCCTATCTGTGGCATCTTTATCGTGTTCTGAAATGTATTAAAAAAACAGCATAAAATTCGTATTTTACCCTTTTTAATATTTTATGTGTTATCTCAAAAACTTACTTTTTTATATTGCCTCGAAAATTACACTGTGCAAAAATTAACAAGCTGGGTACCCTTCTGGTTCGGGTACGCTGAATTCAATGGTGTTGGATTTTTTTTGGAAGTTAGCGCTCGTATTCGCGATATTCGCGACTTAAAATTGTAAAGCCTAGGTACTACAAAAATTAAATTTTTATGCTTTTGGGATAGTTTTTAAATAGAAATTTAGAAAATACATTGTTTTTTTCGTGAAAAAGAAAATTCCGCGAAAAAAAAATCGCGGATTTTTTTTTTTCGAAAAATTTTGTGTCTGTAATTTATCGTATTCTACACAGAAAAAAATAAAAGAAATATTTGAGTAAATTTTTAATACTATTTATTTTTTTTAAGGTCGAACCAGAATCAAATTTCGTGGCGCAAGACGTAAAAAAAACAAAAACAAACAAGTAAAATTTGAAATTTTTACGTCCGTTTGATTTAGGTTGGACGCTTAAAGTTTAAAAAAGTTTTAAATTTTTTTACAAAAAACTTGTTTTTTCAAACTTTACCAAACATATTTATGTTTAAAAAACATAGGAAAATTTTAAAATGACGATTACAAACTTTCATATACATACACAAAAAACAATAAACTAAACGAGAATTCAAAAAACTAAGAGAGTTTAAAAAAAAAATAAAAAAACTATTAAATTTTTATTAAATTATTTACTTAAATTGTTTTTAAAATTTTTAAGTAAATTTTTAATTGCGTCAATTAACAAATTATTCAATTTTTGTTTTTAAATTTAACAAGTGATTGCTCAAATTTGTTTCCTCCATATTTTTTTCTGTGTACTCATTTTCATAAATTAATAGGAAACAAAAAAAAATTGGAAAAATAACTTCGCGAAAAAAAATTTACGCGAAAAATTTTTTTGTATATTCAAAAGAGTTTAGATGATAAAAATTCAGCAACTGTCTAAATATTATGAAAAAAATAGTTTTTTTCTTACTTAAAAAATCGCGAATATCGCTAATACATACGCTAACTTGGAAAAAAAACTAATATTACAATGGGATTTAGTGTACATGGACTAACTTTACCAGATTTTTTCACGAAAATAAAGATTTTTCGCGAACAAAAAATGTTTTTCGCGAAAAAATTCACGGTATTATGGTTTGTTGTGTTAGTTTAGCAGACTTGAATGGTTTTAAATTTACAAATGATCGCAAAAGTTTAAAAATATCGTTTTTATTGTACTTAAGCATCAAAATTTTAAATCGCGAATACGACCGCTAACTTCGAAAAAGAACCATTGAATTCAGTGTACCTAACTTAAGCAGTAGGGTGCCCAGCTTGATAAAGACAAAAGTGTGAAATTCAAGCACAGTGTTAGTTCGTTTTGGTAATACCGATAACTAGGAATACCGGTATAAACGGTACTACAATACTGACCGTAGGCACTAATCGGTATACTTACAGTTGAGTCTACCAATATTCATATAAATTAATGGGATCCTAGTTGGAACAAATAGCCAGACCAATATTTCAGGTTATTACAAATATCAGCACAAATCCATTATACCCTCTACCACACATTAGTGTATCGCATAATTATCTCAAAATCTTTTGTGTCCATAAAACATTTATGCTTCTGTTAAAAATAAATCTATTCATGATAAGTGTGTGGATATTAAAAAATATTTTATACATAATTAAATAATTATACGTTTGTAGGTAGGTATATAACAAAAAAATTCATCTGAAAGATACAACACATGTCAGCAATAAATATTGTGGTAACACTTAATACTATTAACATGTGTGTTCTATAAAGAAGTGTGTGTGTTGTTATCGTTTTTATCGTGTGCCAACAATTGTTGTACCTGAGAAATTTAAATCCTTATAAGTCCTAACATATGTTCATTTACATGAGACTTTTATGTATGTATTTATGGTAACCTATGCTAAGTTACCTACTCTACCTATGTGAGTTCATATGCAATCACTCACATGTTAGGAAAGAGTCTTACAAAACTCAAATACTTTTGAAAAAGATAAATAACTCGTGTGAACTTTGATGACTAGCCCAGTAACATTTTAGGGTAGAAATATATTTAAAAATAAAATTTAATTTATTTTTATGATTTCAAAACTCCCGGAGTTGTTTGAAAAGTTATTAATTGATAAGAAATTTATATCTAATAGGATTTTAACCAGCCAGCACAATCACGAGTTAATATGAAATGTCCATTAATCTCACATATTCTGCTATCCGTTTTAAAATTTTTGTTTTGAAATTAAATAAGCGCAATACGCTCAAATTCCAAAAATTTCATTCAAAATGCAACTATGCGTATACTTATTGGAAATTATAATTTATTAATCATACGCTCTGCTCTGTGTTTTATATTAAATATTTTGAAAATAAAAGTTGTTTTTTTATTTGACCTTTAATTTATAGAATTTCACAGAAATAAATATTCAAGCTCAAGGTCATAAGTTTTCAATTATTTTTATTTATTTAAATATTTCCAATATTGCTCTATTCTTTGAATAGCGACATCAGGGAAAGCGTTTTTAGTGATTTGAATTTTTCATCCCTTCCAAACAAGTGGTTATACCCACTTTGTCACGATTCAATATAAAATAAAAAAAGGTCGACTCGAAGCAACGTACGAATATGTTTGATGGTCAAAGGTGGAGATGGGCACATGAGCTGATTATTGCGTGATTCACGTGCAGTGGTGGGTACAGCTTTTGAGTCTGGGGGGAATTTTTTTTTACTTTGGGAAAAAACATCAATTTACCGTTGTCAAACAAGCAAAAATAGGGATACATTTTTTTGAAAAAAGTGATGCAGTTTTTGCTGAACAATTGCAGCCGATTTTTAAACAATAGTTCCGAGTAAAAATTTTCTGGTCTAATCATATATAATTTGATACAATCTTATATGAGTTAATATGCTTCCGTATAAATTTATATAAAATTTTATCTATCACTTTGATACGGTTGATCCACCTTATATGGTTAGATATTGCCCCATATATGATTAGATTCGTATTTTGGTTTTGCTCATCAAATTATATAAAAATAGATATAATAAGATCAATTTGATCTAATTAGATTTGACCAAATTCAGGATCAAATTGTATCAATTTTTATATTTTTTGATCTAAAGTAATACAATTAGATATTATTTGATACAACCATTTTACGGATCAAATTAGATCTATTTAGTAAAATTAGCATAATATTTTTACTAGGGGTTCGACAAAAATGCATTTACAGTTTACAAATGACACATTCCCAGCAAAAACATGGTAATGAGTTGTGAAAAGTAATCATTACCAAGTACATTATTTATAATGAGTACCCATTACCATTAACATTATTTTAAGCCCAAAAGTAACTACTTTTCAGTAATATGTCATAAAAGCACTTCTAAGTAATAATATCTCGTTGCACTTGCAGTTTTTAACCTTTACAATTCAATTAACTTAAAAAATACTTAAAAACTTAATAAAAATTACGCAATTTTTAAGTTTTAGTAAAAAAAAAGTTAAATTTTAAATGTTTTAATTAACTAATTATTTTACTTCTTATTGGTAATGGGTTTTTACTCCTTATTAGTAATCCGAGTCAATAACTACTTATTTACCTCCATACTCTTCACTAGTTATTTTTGTCTCACGCCCTTGTTAAAATAATTAGTGTTTCATTCAATAAGTAACTACTGATTAACATCTGTTTCGGATTACAAAACCTATTACTAGTAATACCAATTTTTGCTGGCTAAAAGAGGACTTCTTTTAATAATTTCAGAGTAAAGCTTATACAAAAATGTGAACACGAAATAAGTTTTTAATCAGAACACTTCTTTGTTTTCATGATAACATTTTCTTTTTAGATATTAATCCCCTTCAACCACAGTATGGTGGTATACTCACGTTATCATTCCGTTTGTAACGCATCGAAATATCGGTCGGGGGACCCCATAAAATATATATATTATTGATCCATGATCGATTCTAAGATATTCTGTGAATGTCCGTCCGTCTGTCAGTAGATAACACAATGTAGTCCAAAATAAAACAGCTAGACACCTGAAGTTTAGCACAAATATGTCTTATGTTCATAGGCAGGTTAAGTTCGTGAATGGGCAAAATCGGGATAGGGGGAAAAAAGTTCACCCTTGAAGAACTGAACAAACCTCTGAAAAAATAAACTTTTTATACCCTCCAACCACAGTATGGGGGTTTACTCACTTTGTCATTCCGTTTGTAAAGCATCGAAATATCGGTCGGGGACTCCATAAAGTATATATATTATTGATCCATGATCGATTCTAAGACATTCTATGAATGTCCGTTTGTCCGTCCGTCCGTCTGTCTGTAGATAACACAATGCAGTCCATAATAAAACAGCTAGACTTCTGAAGTTTGGCACAAATATGTCTCATTTTCATAGGCAGGTTAAGTTCGCGAATGGGCAAAATCGGCCCAGGGCGAAAAAAGTTCCCCCTTGAAGAACTGAACCAACCTCTGAAAAATAAACATTTTTACATGTTTTTTTGTATTTTGTTAAATAAATGAAACATTTGGTATATTTATCGCGATGGGAAGTTGCTCTCAAAGCCCCCCCCCCCCCCCCCCCCCCAAAAAAAAAAAACGCCTCTGACAATTTTTTTTTTTTATTATTTTTTTACATTTTGGAGGGTCTAAAAGATTCGGCACAGCTGAATTTAACACTCTCACTTGTTTTTTTTTTTTAATTTGTTAAAAAAAAATTTTAGACTTTTTTCAACAGAAAGTCTCAGATTTTGAGACTTTTTCCTTTCGAAAAAGTCTCAGATTCTGCTATCTTTTTCCTATAAAATAAGTCTCAAATTCAAAGATTCAGAGACCTTTTACTTCAGGAACAATTATCAGATGTTTTTCCTATCGAAAACGTTTCAGATGCTGAGATCTTTTGCCTGTAAATTAGGGTTGCCAGATACTAGAAATCAAGTAACTGGACAATGAAAATTTTTCAGCTGGATTTTGTAAAAGTAACTGGACCCATACATACTTTTTTTTGAGTAATAAAAAAAAATTAACCGAATTTCATATGTAGGATATATGTTGTTATTTTTGACTGGCCACCTCTAATGACCACTGAAAAATGTGCCTTTTTTAAGCATTGCTTTTTCGAACATCTCGAAGTGTTGATGTTGAGCTCGTCATTGGTCTGAGGATTGTTAGTGTATATTTTTCTTTTCAAATAACCCCACAAAAAAAAAATCCAAATTAGTCAAATCTGAAAATCTAGGTGGCCAGTTAAAATTCCCTGGACGTTCGATATCAAAAAAGGGCGACATCAACTGACCCTTAATTGCAGATTTGACCCCTCTAGACTTATTTTTTTTTTGTGTTATTACGCAAAATGTACGAAACAATCCTCAGATCATCTACGAGCTCATGGAAAAAGATCATCTTCGAGCTCAGAAAATAAAAAAGAGCAAATTTTGTCGTAGCCAAAAGAGGCATTTACGTTTTTTTCATGACTAATGTTTGATTTAAAAAGAAGTCCAAAAAAAATGTAAAATAAATTTAATAAAAAAAAAATCAAATAAAGAAATTCTTTTTTAACTGGAAAAATTATATTTTACCTGGAAACTGGACCAGACCCAAAATAACTGGAAAATCCACGCCATTCCAGGCCGTCTGGCAACCCTACTGTAAATATATCTCAAATCCATATTTTGAAAACTTTTTCTCAAATTCAGAGATTCTGAGACATTTTTACCATAGCGAAAAAATGTCAAACATTTTGCCTGTACCAAAATTGTCACGTGCACAAAAATTTTTCCCAAAGAAAATTTCTCTTCAAAATAGGAACTTCCAGATGGACAGATATTTTTTCACAAAAAAATTTCAGATTTTGTCACAATTTTCTTTTAAAAATTTTCGGATGTTCTCTATAAAATTCTTTAAATTTTTCTAAATTTTTCCTTTAAAAATGTTAAAATTTTTTTTATGAAAAATTTTTGGATTTTAAGATATTTTCCTTTGAAAACTTTTAAAAATTTTCCATTTCTTTTTAAAATTTGATCTGGGGAGGCTAAATTTCCCCTACCCCCCTTGTACCAGCGGATGTTCACATGGTTAATGTGTGATCACGCGTTAGTGTGACAGAACCCAATTTTTGTGATTGAGTGAGTGGAAAATTCTGCATTTTTACTTTTAAGGTCATCTCAGTGACCCTTGAACTTATTGTTAGAGAAAAAAAATAAAAATAAATTATGTTTCATAACCTAATTTTTTTGATAAAATCAATTTGAGCAAGTTGATCCCGACCTTCCAAAAACCTGAAAAAAAATCTCAAAAATCTTTTAGGCCATAAGAAAACATATTCCGCTTTAAGAGTTGAAAAAATCCAAAAAAGTTTTTGATGAAACGCCCTAGTGTGCGTGTGCAGATTTTGCGTGACTTATTGTCACTTCAAATATACTTTAGTCCCGAAAAAAGCAAACAAAAATTAAAAAAAAATTGGATAAACTTGAAAATTTTTCCATTTAAATTTTGCTAAAAACGTTGTTAGATTTTTAAAATTTTAATTTATTAATTTGTTTTTGCATAAATAAGAGTTTCTCGAGTGCACGTGAGTGCGAGTTGTTTTAAATTTAATCATGTGATTGTGGGTGAGTGTGAGTAGAAAAACATACGCGCGTGAGCGATTGTGCGTGATTGGAAAATTACTGTCGTGAGCGTAAGTGAATGTGAGTCAAAAGTCACTCATGCGCCCATCTCTAGTGCATATTTTTATAAATCTAAGTGCATATTTAAGGATATTTAGTGCATATTTGAGGCGTTTTAAACATGGTGTTTAAGTGCATGCAGAGATCGGCACTTGAGCAGATTAGAGCGTGATCACGCGTGAGTGTGAATAAACTCAATTTTACTCACGTTATTGTAAGTGAGTGGGAGCGAAGAAAAAAATTGTGTGAGTGAGTGTGCGTGAGTGGATTTTTTTGCGTGATATATTTTTAAAAAAGCAAAAAAAAAAAATTAAAATTTCGCTTAATTTTAGATTTTGGCCTGAAAAAAGCAAAAAAAAAAAATATGTTATAAAATATAAAATTTAGCTAAACTTTAAATTTTGCTGAAAATTTTAAAAGATTTTTGAAATTTTAGTTTTTTTTTGTATAAACAAGAATTTCGTGATTGTAAGTCAACGTGAGTGCGAGTAAAAAAAAATATGCTCGTGAGTGTGCGTGCGTGATCTAAGAATTTCTGTGGTGAGCGTGAGTGAGTGTGAGTCAAAAACCACTCACGCGCCTATCTCTAGCATGAAGGTCCTGTCCCTGTTGATCAATAAAATATATAGAGACTTTAGGGGATCTAATACCGATATTTTGATGCGATATACACGGAATGATAATGTGAGTATACCTCCATACTGTGGTTGTAGGATTCAAATTTTTTTTCGGTACAAACAGTTTTAGGGTACCATTTTTACGTGCGTCGATTTTTTTTCTAACGGAATGCGTTTAATTGAATTTCAATAACACTCACGCGTGGTCACACGTTAATCACGTAAATCACGAACTAATCTACTCAAGTGCTTACGAGGCTCAAAAAATTTATGGTTTTTTTTAAGTCAATTTATTTTATTTTTTTGTAATGCATAAAATGTTGCTTGGATACTTAAATGTTTTGCATAATATCATGTTCGGCATCTCTGAACTACGGTGGATAAACTATGGCGAACAAAAGCTTAACACTGGCCAAGTTCTGCTCTTCTCAGGTCTGCGAGGCGATAATGCTCCTCATCATCATGGCGTTGGTATTTTGTTGGACCAAAAAGCCTATCGTTCACTAATCAAATGGGATCCAGTGGATGAGAGAATAATAACAGCAACATTCAGAACAAAAGTAAGAAACCTGACAATAATCCAATGTTACGCCCCAACAGATGTTGCTGACACTGCTACAAAAGAGAATTTTTATAGCAAGCTAAATAGTATATTTCGCAAAATACCAAAAGGAAACATTAAAATCCTTATGGGAGATATGAACGCAAAAGTAGGAGACAACAACGAAGATTTCGAAAGCGTAATGGGACACCACGGTATAGGCTTAATGAACGAAAATGGCGAATTTCTAACTGAATTCTGCAGTAGCAACAAACTGGTCATCGGAGGCACTATATTCCCTCATAAGAAAGTTCATAAGGTCACATGGGTATCTCCCGACGGTATTACTGAAAATCAAATAGACCATATCTGCATCGATAAAATGTGGAGAAGTAGTCTTTTGGATGTAAGAAATAAACGTAGCGCAGATATTGCATCAGATCATCACCTCGTTATAGCATCAATACGACTTAAGGTTGTTCGTACCGACCAGCGAAATTCAGAAGCAAACCAGCGCTATAACATCAGCAAACTGAAGCAATCATCAACGAAAGATACATTTTATTGACAACTAAGAACTGCAACCGCACACTTTGAACCCACAAACTCTTTAGAAGATAATTGGAGCTCAATCAAACGAGCTTACACTACAACGTGTCAACAAGTACTTGGCATTAAACGAGAAACCCGTAAAGAGTGGATAAAAGACGAAAGCTGGAGTCTGATAGAAAAAATAAGGGGGAAAAAGGCTGACATTAACAGCGCACGCACGCGCTCCTTAAAGATGCAGCCAGGAGAGAATATGCTGACCTCAACAATCAGGTTAAACGGTCGTGCAGAAAAGAAAAGCGCAGGTGGATCAACAACATAGCGGATGAAGCACAAGCAGCGGCATCAAGTGGCAACCTTAAAGTTTTATATGATTGCAGCAAAAGACTAGTTATGAAAAACAAAACTCCGAATACTCCAATCAAGAATAAGCAAGGACAGCTCTTAACAACCAGTAGAGAGCAGCTCCAGAGATGGTTTGAACATTTCACAGAAGTCTTCAAAGCACCAGATGATCTCCCGATATCTATAAGTGAAGTACAAAGATCGACAACAAGCTATAGCCCAATTACACGGATTAACACTAGCTACCCATCACACAGCGAAATTGAACAAGCTATAATTGCAATGAAAAACGGAAAGGCCCCTGGAATTGATGGTATAAATATAGAAATAATGACTTCTAATCCCACAGAATCTTCTTAAATACTACATCCCCTCTTCAAGCAAATATGGGAAACGGAAGTGTTTCCAACTGATTGGATACAAGGTGTTGTAGTCAAAATTCCGAAAAAAGGAAGCCTGAGCGACTGCAACAATTGGCGCGGTATTACGTTGTTGTGCAGCTGCCTTAAAATTTTCTGCAAAATCATACTTACACGAATCGAACTCAAAATCAACGAAACTTTAAGAAAACAACAGGCTGGATTTCGACCCCAAAGAAGCTGCATAGACCATATTGCAACATTACGTATTATAATGGAGCAAATAAACGAGATGTGCGAATCTTTACATCTAGTGTTCATTGATTTCGAAAAGGCATTCGATCGCATTAGACATGACAGCATTTGGGCTGCAATGCAACACAGAGGAGTCCCATCAAAACTATGCGACCTCATCAGGGCACAGTACACAAATTTCCAATGTCGGGTACGTCATAACAACCAACTATCAGACGCAATTAAAGTTACATCAGGTGTCCGTCAAGGATGCATTCTATCCCCACTACTCTTTTTAATTGTTATCGACGATGTATTGATAAACGCGATCGATAACCATCCTCAGCGCGGTATTATATGGCACCCTATAAAAATGGATCATCTTAACGATCTTGCATACGCCGATGATATTGTTTTACTGTCGAATAGAAAAACAGATATGCAGTCGAAAATTGACGATATAGTTAGGATATCTAATCCAGTTGGATTAAAAGTCAATATAGGCAAGACCAAACATATGAACAACAGATCTGAACAGCCAACTTTTAATATTACTGGTCACCCAATAGAAACAGTAAACGAGTTCACTTACCTAGGCAGCCAAATAACACCTGATGGCGGAGCTCGTGTAGATATTCTACAACGTATTAGAAAGGCAAAAGGAGCGTTTGCAGCATTATATAACGTATGGCGATCGAATCAAATAACTAAAAACACCAAAATTCGGATATTTAACACGAACGTCAAATCCATATTGTTATACGGATGTGAGACATGGCTAACCTCTGTAGACCTCAACAACAAGCTACAATGCTTTGTAAACAGATGCCTCCGAAATATCCTCCGAATATGGTGGCCAAACAACTGGATCTCCAACGAAGAGTTATACCGCAAATGCAAACAAAAGCGAGTAGATCTTGAAATCCGAGAACGTAGGTGGAGGTGGATAGGCCACACATTACGAAAACCTGCTGACGATATCGGCCAAGAAGCCCTCGAATGGAACCCCCAAGGCCATAGAAGGCGTGGCAGGCCAAGGGGAAGTTGGAGACGCAGCTTGCTAGATGAATTACGGTCCTATAACCAACAGCTCTCATGGCAACAACTAAAATCAATGGCACACAACCGACAAGAATGGAAGAACTTTGTAATGGCACTATGCGCCCACAATTTGGCGTAAAAGCATTAAATAATAATAATATCATGTTGACTGTTGTTTTTTTTAAGTCAATTTATTTTATTTTTTTGTAATGCATAAAATGTTGCTTGGATACTTAAATGTTTTGCATAATATCATGTTGACTTTTACAAGTGTTTTTTAGCACAAACGTTCCCGTGAGTCAAGTGCCTTAAGAAGCAAACAAAACACGAGTTTTAAAAAGTTGTTATTTGTAAGATGATTTGAAAAAAAAAATAATAATAAAAGAATATCTCAACAATTAGCATATACAATTGTGAAGTGTGCAACGGTTATTGAAAACAATTCAATTATAAGTGGATAATAATTGTAGTGAGTGTATATGGGGGTAACAACTTCAAATACACTTAGAAATAAGAAAACAAAAAGTACTTCCTATAAGGTGGTGGTCGAATTCTAAGTGGAGCAAATTTTACACAGATGAACATACCGAATTTTTTTTATAGCTATAAATTTTTTGTCGATATAAATTTTAAAAGTAAGCGATTTTATCTATTTTTACTGTGGGCAACACTTAATTTGGTCACAAGCTTACAATTCACGTTAATTGGGCAAATTTAAAATGTTTGCCATAATCAATTATTATTTTGATTGACTAGAAATTAAAAATTAATCAAATTTGTAACCAATATCGAAAAATTTATTAAATCAGCTACCCGTGTAAAAATGAATTAGATCTTGTTCGATCTGTTTATATCTATTCATATATGATCATTTCCGATTAGATATAATTATATCTGAAATGACCAAATTCGAGATCTAATTATATCTCGGCTTTGGTCAATATTGGCACAAATTTGACATTTTATTATATCTGATCAGATACAATTATAAACAATCAGATGTTATTATATATTATCAGATCAAAGCAGATCTGATATTATCAAATCGATTTTTAAATGGGTACTAATTTTGTAATTGGAGGTGTTTCCATCAAAAAATTTATTGAAACAGCGTTTTTCGTTATTGAAATTCGAAAAAATTGTTCCAAAGAAATTATCAAAAAACTAGGAGAACAGATCCAGTACAGTTAAACATATTTTTTATACACACTTGCAACTTTATATACAGTTTTCTCTATTTTTTTTTTCAGTGTACATATTTTTTAAAAATGATTTGCGATTTTATGTTTGCTCTCTGTTTTTCTTTCCGTGCACATATTTTCTATAAATGTTGTGTTGTGCTAAAAAATTGTTTCTAACAAAAATCATGTTATACTCAAGTATTTGTTAAGATTAACCAAATTCTTTGTTTTTTAAAACAAACAATTTTTTTTTTTTATTAATTTGTTAAACTTCTATTTCATAATGATCTATAACTTAACCTTGAACAATTGAAAATGCAAAAACAAAAAAATTGAAATAAAAACAAAATTGAAAAAAATTTAATTTAACAAAATTAGCATTTTTGGGTGACAAATGGCAAAAAAAC
Source organism: Pegoplata infirma (assembly GCA_963921195.1). NCBI lineage: Eukaryota > Metazoa > Arthropoda > Insecta > Diptera > Anthomyiidae > Pegoplata > Pegoplata infirma. The sequence goes on along the minus strand of OY992539.1, from coordinate 19,732,208 downwards.
GTGTATCCATTTCTAAACCCGTAAAACAAAAAAAGTGGTGTAAATAAAAAATAATAATAAAAATAAATAAAAAGCAATAAAAAGCAATTGTTTCGTTAACAGTAAATTGATTAATACTTAACATCAGTCTTGTTACACCCTACACGATGGCATGAAGATATGTGAAGTTTGCTGTTCAATTTGTACAATCAAAGCTACACACAAAAAAAAACTTAGTCAAATTACTAGGAAAAGTCTCGTAATCCCATTTTACCAATATTTGACAGTTTTTCTAGTTTTTTAACAAATCGAAATTTAATTTTTTTTTTAATTTTACAAATTTCCAAGATAATTTTACAAAAAAAAATCTAGCACATTCACGAGAATTCCTTGTAACTTCAATTGCATCAAAAAACTGTAAATTTACAATTTTATTGGTAAAAAGATTGTAAAATTACAAAACTATTGTTAAAAAGCTTGTAAAATTACTAGGCATTCTAGTAAAATAGGAGGTAGCAAAAAATCTAGTAAAATTACGAAACCTCCTTGTAAATTTTATTGTGTCAAAAAATTTGTAAATTTACAATTTTATTGGTAAAAACTTTGTAAAATTACACTTTTTAAAAACGCAAGGAAAGACAACAATGATGATGACTTGGCAGTTTACAGGAGAGAACTTAAGAGTTTTAAAAAGCTACTTAGGAAATCGAAAAAGAGCAGCTGGAATGAGCTATGTAGTAAAATCGAACACACTTCGGATGCGGCCAGACTGAGAAAAATTTTAACGATGAAATCCATCCCCCCACTTTTGCTAAAAAGAGATGATGGAACATGGACCGAAAGTGCAGAGGAAACTGTTGAGGTACTCTTAAGGAAGCACTTTCCAGGCTGCAGGGAACATCGATTTCAGAAAATCAACATATAGGACCGTTAAGTTGTCCTTTAAACATGTTCTCGAGAGAAAGTCTGGCATGGGCTATAGGTTCCTTCAAACCCTACAAATCGCCTGGACAAATGAGATTATCCCTCACTTAATGGTCATTTTTATTGCTTGTTTTTAACTAACGTACGTTCCGCAGTCATGGAGAAAATCTAAGGCGGTTTTATACTAAAAAGTAAAAAATTGAATCACATAATGGCAAAAGACTACAGACCGATTAGTTAATCAAATTTTGTTGTGAAAACTCTAGAAAGGATTCTAGACCTTTTCATAAGAAGAAATCTAGGTTTTCACTTCCTCTCTGATTCGCAACACGCCTATCAACAGGGAAAATCTATAGAAACTGCGCTTAATTCTGTAGTTAACACTATAGAAAAATCTTTGCATGATAAAGATTTTAAACTGGTCGCTTTTCTGGATATTGAAGGTGCCTTCAACAATGTCAGTATGGAGGCAATAATTAACGCAATGGAGACGGCATATATCACCCATGTATCACAAAATGGATAGGTAGACTGCTATCGTGTCGTGAGGTGACAGCAGAATGGGGACCAGCAAAGGTTACAAGATACGCGTCAAAAGGAACGCCACAGGGTGGTGTTTTGTCACCACTACTCCGGTAGTGGTGACAAAACACCCAATTTAAAGAAGTTGAACTTGCAAGGGACATCAGTGGTAGCTTATGCAGACGACGTTGTCATTATGTCGTGTGGAAAGTTTTTGGTCACAGTATCCGAAAATTTGGAAGTGTCACTGAAGCAAATGTGGAAATTGGCTAATAATAATGGCCTAAACGTTAACCCGGAAAAAACGGAAATAGTACTTTTAACAAACAGTTACAAAATGGAGACGTTTAAGGTCGAGATAAACGGAGTTAGAATTCCTTCCTTCCAAGCGAAATTTTTAGGAATCATTTTAGACAGTAAACTGTCATGGAAACAAAACACGGAAGAAAGGGTTAAGAAAGCATACAACGCCTTCTACGCATGCAAGAAAATGTTTGGCGCAACTTGGGCACTGGAACCAAGGATCACTTACTGGATTTATACTTCTGTAGTAAGACTAATCTTACTGTATGGTGTTATGGTCTGGTGTAACGCACTGGAGCATAATGTGACGCACTTAAAATTTCAGAGAATTCAACGTCTCATGGGTTTATGCATCACAGGCGCTCTGAGAACAACATTATCTGAATCTATTGACACGCTACTGCACCTGATACCAATTGACATCTTTGCAAAGGGAGAGGCCTATAAGTCCTGTCTTCGTCTCATAGAGTCAAATTTATTTAGGCAACGCAATTTTGGACACAGTAACATGAAAAATTTAAATGATATTGCCACCGATTAAAGAGTGTCCAAACTTATTTTCGACCGGAAATACGACGTAGAATTTCCGACTCGAGAATTTTGGTCAAACTGGCAAAACCAAAACAATCCATGGGAGTCGGTGAAGATTTTTCAACGAGTTTGCGAGATTTAGAAAAGACTTTTATCCTTCCATTGGACTCAAGCATTTTCCAGGCCGAAATAGTTGCCATGAGCAATGCAGCTTTACAGTTCGGTGATGAGACAAACAGAGAATTTTACATTTATGTTGACAGCCAAGCTGCTCTAAAAGCTCTTAAAAGCTTTTACATCAAGTCGAAAGTAGTTTTCGAATGCTTCGAGAACTTACAAAGTTTAGGGAGTATGAACAAGGTGAAACTAATATGGGTACCAGGTCACATAGGTATTTAAGGGAACGAGAGAGCGGACGAGCTCGCGAAACAATGTGCTGATGGTATTGGTATTTCTGTACATATTGATACACTTTAGATCTCTACGCGACATTCAAAACACTGCAATGGCTAATTGAAAGTGGAGAGAGCTAACAACAAGTGCGATTTTTCTTAGAATGTGGGCATGCTACAATCTAAGAAAAACTAAATACTTTCTCTCACTCACCAGATCGAACGGCCATGTACTTACTGGAGTGATCAACGGGCACTGCCTAATAGGTTATCATAGAAAGAAAATGGGACTTATTTCTGATGCCAGCTGTAGTAGGTGCGATGAACCCAACACTGAAGAAACGGTCGAACATATTCTTTGCCAATGTCCTGCTTTGGCCAGAACCCGACTGCACATATTAGGCAGACATGACTTCGAGAGCTTGGAAACGGTTTCGAATGTCAACCTAAGGCAAATAGTACAATTCGCGATGAGAACAAACGCGTTCTATCCGCGTCGCTGAGGAATTATTCCGGTCTATGTGAGGAGTCTTTGACTCCGCCACCTCTAACCTAACCTAACCTAACCTTGTAAAATTACAAAATTATTGGTAAAAATCTTGTAAAATTACTAGGAATTTTTGTCAAATAGGAGGTAGCAAAGAAAAAAAAGTTACAAGTTTTTCTTGTAATTTTACAAGGTTTTTTTTTGAGTGTATATGATTGTGTATGCCTACAAATATGTTCATATATGTACATATGTGTCTATATATGGTTCATATATGGTCATATATCTTCATATATGTAGCCATATATCCTCGTATATGTTTCCATATACGAACATTTTTCACCGGGTTAAACAAAAAAAAACAAAAAAAAAGTTGGCTGATAAATAAAATTTTTGTTTTAAATGGAAACTTTTAGAGCGGGTTTTTAAATTTTCCAAAATAAAATTTTTAACAGATAGCTCATAAAAACATTTACAGAAATATAAATATTTAATCAAGGGAACTCGACACAAATTTGTTCACATTTCCAATTTAATTATTTGGAAATTTGACCATTTGGCAATTTTCTTAGTTCAATATAAGGCTATCCATACAACCTATTCCGAAATTCATAAACATGTTTTCTGTAGCGGGGAATTTGGTGTGGAATGCCTCATATAAGAAATTAAATCAAATTTTTGTTAAATAAATAAAATAAATGAAAACATTTTGATTAAATGTTAAATGTAGGGTATCATATGTTCGACTTAGATCTTAATTTGTTATAATAGTCATATTTTTTTTTAAGGAAACGTGAGAAAGATTTTATTTTAAATTTAAATACGAGAAACTTCAAGTGCATTTAAGAAATATGATATTTATTTTATTATGAAAGCAATATAAATTGATTAATAACATTAAAATCGTGCCTTTTAAAAAGATAAACAAATAGTGCGTGCTAAAAGGGTCTTTAAGTTAAAGTGTGAATGGGAAGTATTCCGGAAGCGAAATGCATTGCGAATATAAAGTGAAATAGGATAAGTGGTTTTGGCAATCAAAACAAGTGAGAGTGTTAAATTCGGCTGTGCCGAATCTTTTATACCTCCAACACGTAAAAAAAACAGGGGCGTCTTTTATTTATTTTTTTTTTGGGGGGGATAAAGTCGGTTGGAGACAACCTTCCTGGATCCAACTGCAAGACTTTGAACTTCTTTTGACATAACAATGTTTCGTTTGCTAAGCAAAAGTACAAAAAACCAATAAAAAATAGATTTTTTAGAGGTTTTTTAGGTTCTTAAGAGGTGACCTTTTTTCCCCTGAACCGATATTGCCCATGTTCGAACTTAACCAGCCCAATACTATAAGACATATTCATGCCAAATTTCAGGAGTCTAGCTCTTTTATATTGGACTGTATCGTGTCTTCCACAGACGGACAGACGGACGGACGGACAGACGGACATCGCTAGAATGTCTTAGAATGGATCACTGATCAATAATATATATACTTTATGGGGTCCTAGACCGATATTTCGATGCGTTACACACGAAATGACAAAGTGAGTATTGTAACGAAGTTTTTCGTTACATATTGGTAATTTTATATTTTTTATTAAAATACTATTTTTTTTCATTTAAATATTTAAATATTTCTTTCTAGTTTTTAAGAGATTTACAGTTACATAAATATAAGAGTAATCTGTATAAGAGAACCAACGCATCAACCAATGCTACACATACAATTTAATTTTCTCTTGATCTCACTACTACAGTGGTATTGATCGGTCGGTAGTAAATTCAAAGCTCACGCATACATTCGTTTTCTCATGCTCTCACTACTAACGTACGTAGTTGGTTTGTAGTTAGTTTGGTCATTACTACAACTTTAGTTGAGCTTGTGCTGTCCAAGTGTACGGGTAGCACTGCAGGTCATTAGATTTCGGTGGTAGTCGTTCACAAGTACAGCCAAGTTCAACTCAATGTAGTAATTGCAGAGGGTTTCTACTTATTTAAATAAATAATAGTCCCCAGGCACAGTAGTGGTAGTGCATAGGAAAACTACTGGTTAAGATGGCCATAGTTTCCAGGCAGGTAGATGTATTAGTGACCAGGGAGTCTACTGGTTTAAACGGCCATAGATCCCATGTCTGTAGTGGTAACTAAAACACTAACAAACAATAAAAATTCCACACTATAAAAATATGACTCGAGCATTAATTCGGGGAGTCTGTTGTCTACCGCGAAAGCGTTCACCCGTGCAGCGGGTAACCTGCGTTACTCTGTCCGGCAATTATCCTGGTTTCTTTTCAAACATTAATTATCCTGGTTTCATCGAAAACGTCTAGATCCTGGTTTCAGTCACAAACGTGGGTGACTGCAAACATCTCTGGTACAGGGCTCATATCCTGGTTTAAATCTAGCATCGATCGTGAACGTGTGTGATTATTCGAGTACAGGGAATAATCGCAACGTTATTAAATAGTTTGACTCAAGCTTGTATCCTGGTTGCTGCGTTGGTTTTCAATTTTAGTGATAATTTGTGAAATAAAATTCTAAATAAAAATAAAATTCCTGCGTTTCAATAATCCTGGTTCTGACTGACCTAACCCCGGCAAAATCTATTATAGTATACCCCCATACTGTAGTTGGAGGGTATAAAAATGTTTTTAAACCAAAAAAAAGTTAATTAAAAAAATTTCTACACTAAAAAATATTTTACAGTCAACAAAAAAAAAAATTGACACAACATTTTTTTTACAAAATTACTAAAAAAATAACTGTTTTTGATTGTGTCTGCAATCAAATTTGTTTGCTTTTACCATATTTTGGACATTGTGCAGGAAATTTGTGGATTTGGCCAAGTCGAATTTACTTTTTTTACTTGTTTTTTAGTGTGGTTTGTCCATTTACATTGCAGGCAACGATATTTATTTAAAAATGCTATGGCAATCTTCATGATTAACAATTTCATTTTTTTTTTTATATGTTATCAATTTTAATACAAGATAAATGTTAATTCAAATGTTGAAGGTGTCAAACTTCCCTTTTACAATTAGATTTATTGTGCAATTTTTTACTTTTTTTTTTTTTTTTTTTGGTTTACTCATTTTTTTGGTAAAACAAGCACGCATTTCTTGTACTTTTACTAAATAAATATTGGTAAAAAAGGTATATAAGAAACCCACAAATAGATGAAAAAACGCAATACAAATTTAAAAGTTAAAGTGCAATCAATAAGCATTAACCAAATAAAATAAAATGTGCAAAATTGTAAGTGTAACAAAAAAAAATAGAAATTTCCAAAAAAGGAAACCCCAATAAAATGTGCAATTTTTTTAACTTTTAGATTTCCTTATTTTTAAACGTCTTAACTGGTTTAAGTATAGTCCGGGCTGGCTTTTTGGGTTCTTCTCCCCTAAGTTATAGCGCCGGTTTTGAAGAAACTATACCATTTGCTGCTCCCCCCTCTCATCAGTTTGATGAATCATTTGATACGCCTTGGCCTGTAGCTGAAGTTAATAGTCAACCATATTCTGTTGGATATGATGCAACATTTGCCGCACCACCACCTGTTGTTAAATATCATAGATCAAATAATCCTTTTACTACTTATGGATCTGTTGCATCTTCAATAACAAAATTTGCTCATCATGCTCCTGCTGCTGCTGCTATACCATCATTTTATAGCAGTCCTCATCATTCTGCTGCAGCTTTACCTTCTTTCTATAGCAGTCCTCATCATTCTGCGACAGCTTTACCGTCTTTCTATAGCAGTCCTCATCATTTAGCCGCAGCTGCACCTTCATTTTATAGCCGCTCTCATCATTCTGCCTTAGCTGCACCTTCGTTTTACAACAGTCCTTTGCCGTATTCCCATCCTGCTGCTGTAGGTTATAGTGGTTATTCTTCACCGAACACAGTAGTAAAATATGGCACTCCTGTAACAACTACAACCACTACATATACCACTTCAGCAGCCTCAGCAGGCGCTATAGCTACTCCTTTTAATGTGAGAACTGGTTGGTAAAACAACTTGATCGAACTAAGGAAATAAACGTGATATATCCGACTGTGTCGAATCTTTTATACCATACATTATAATTTTAACCCTTATGTGTGTGGAAAAAAAAACACCTTCTATAGGGTTGATAGGTACCTGGGTACCTTCATGCAAATTGTATGAGAAATCTAATTTTTTGTCTTGTATTGTACAAAAAATCGATGGTTAGTGATATAATATTAGAACTTTACTCTGGTTTTCCCCTTTTCATATATTTTTTAAAATCCTACACCCAAAAAAAAAAAAAAATTGTAATATCAGCAACTTTTTTGACAACATTGAACGACGTGCCAAAAATTCAAATGTAATAAAAATCGATTCCACTCGATCAGCAATACAGGTTGTATTGGGGCGAGATATTTCAACAACAGCTGTTACTAATGTAGAAACTCGAGATAAGAATGGCCGTATTGCGGTTGTGGGTAGTTGTTACCTATGCTCTAAGCTTACAAAGAAGCAGAGAAAAACTCGAAAGGCTTGCAAAAATTGCTTTACGCCTATTTGTAACGAGCACTCAATCAATCGTCCCATATGTAACAACTGTTTGGATTAATTTTTCTATGTCTTTTATTTATATTTAAATTATATTTTTTTTGTGTTAAACCTTGAAATAAATTTTTTTATGAAAAATATTTTTTTTTATCAAAAATAAACCTTGAATAATTTTTTTTTTATTGTAAAACAATTTTTCTTTTATCAAATAAAGTTTTATTTAATGGTATTTCTAAAAACCAAGTCAAATAATTTAGATTATCACACGTTAGTAAAGCAACTAATTAATTTTTTTCATGTGCCTCCATATAAAACGTATACAGGTACCCAGGTACCTATTCACCCTATTAAGGGTGCAAAAAGCAAATTGATGTGCCACGCCACCCCCAACTGATATTATATATAAACACCTATGAAAATATAATAATAACAAAAAGTTAGGAGTTCTCATGAAATTGAAGAATTGTAGACTAAAATCTTATATGAAAAATTTAGATTTGAAAAAGCAATAGGTACACAGGTACCTGTCCACACACATAAGGGTTAAGAAAACAAATAAAAATAATTTTTACACTCAAAAAAAAACTTTGTAAAATTACAAGAAAAGTTTGTAACTTTTATACCATCCACTTACAAGGGAAGCATCTCAACCCTTATGAACAGATTTGCATGAAACGTAAAATATATATAAAAGAGACAATTCTAAGGTTGAGGTGTCTCGACTTATCGGCCATATCGGGGATTTAGGGGTTCAAAACATGGGTCAAAAAATGGCTAAAAATTAGTTTTTTCGATTTTTCAGCCATTTCTTTCTAAGAAACTACTTATATGATGTTTACATATGAGAAGAAAGGTTTTTTTAATGCCTATCCAACGGTGGTATAACATTGTACAAATTTGGCTTTGTTAAATACTTTTTTCATGAAAATGTGTACATTTTTGGGGGTATTTATATGAAAACATAGACCTACGATGTCCATATGAATACGAAATAATCTTTATTAAATTTAAGTCGACACGTATTTTTTCTCTAGAGGATATTCCTGTTAGTTCGGGAGTTATCGAAATTTTCCCGGAGGTCCACATTCTTCCATAAGGGGACAACTAAATTTTGAAACACTGATATGGCTGATAAGCCGAGACACAACAACCTTAAAATCGTCTCTTTTATATATATTTTAAGTTTCAGGCAAATCGGTTCATAAGGGTTGAGATACTTCCCTTGTTAGTGATAGAGGGTATATGAGGCATTCCACACCAAATGTCCAGCGAAAAAAAACACGTGTACCATAAACTTCTGAATAGCTTGTATGGATAGCCCTATATGGAACTTAGAAAATTGCGTTTTCGGTTTTTCAATTTTTCAAAAACTGGGCTTAGGAGGCGTGGTCAAATATTGTAAAAATTGTCAAATTTGTGGCGACTTGCCTTGATTAAATATTTATCACATTAAAACGAAATGCACCACAATCTTAAAAATTTACATTCTTATATAGTTTCGTATGGGCTATCGAATAAAATTTTTTTCCAAGAAAAATTTTCAGAACCCGTTCTGAAATTTTCCATTTTTAAAAAAGTCAATTTATCAAAAATCCGGCCACTTTTTTTTCTTTTTTTTTAATTTTTTTTTTAAAGTTTATATGTTTGTCCATCCACACAAAAAAAATCAGAAATGTATTTTTCGTTATTTTCGAGAAAATCTCATTTGAATTTTAAATTTCATAACAATTTTGTAATTTGCTTGTATTTTCTTGTGTCAACAGAGCGTATGACGAATATTTATGCAATTAATATTACTCATTCGCAACTTTAAAACAAAGAAATACAAGCAAATTACAAAATTGTTATGAAATTTAAAGTTCAAATGCGATTTTCTCGAAAAAAAAGATGAACGTGTTTCTGATTTTTTTTGTGTGGATGGACAAACATCTAAACTTTTAAAAAAATAATTAAAAAAGAAAAAAAAAGTGGCCGGATTTTTGATAAATTTACTTTTTTAAAAAATGGAAAATTTCAGAACGGGTTCTGAAAATTTTCCAAAACAAAAAATTTTAATCGATAGCCCATATAAAACTATATAAGAACGTAAATTTTTGACATTGTGGTGCATTCCGTATTAATTTGATAAATATTTAATCAAGGCAACTCGCCACAAATTTTACCATTTTTCCAATATTTGACCACGCCTCCTAAGCCCAGTTTTCGAAAATTTGAAAAACCAAAAACGCAATTTTCTTAGTTACATATAGGGCTATCCAAACAACCTATTCAGAAATTCACGGGACACATGTTTTTCTGTAGCGGGACATTTGGTGTGGAATGCCTCATATATAAGTTTGTTATTACCTTTGTAACTCATCGAAATATCGGTGTGGGACCCCATAAAGTATGTATATAATTGATCAGTGATAGATTTTAAGACATTTTAGCGATGTCAGTCTGTCCGTCTGTCTGTCTGTGGAAATGGTGATCACGGTCAAATACTACACGGAGATGACTGAAACTTAACATAATAGTTGGAAGTTCTCCTGAGCAGTTTGGTATTGAATTTGAGTAATATCGGTGCAGCGGTTCAAAAGTTATGAACGAAAATGTAAGGACACCTAAAAAATATTGGTGCATTCAACATAACCTAAAAATACAAAATGCTTTAATTCGGCTGCTGGTTGACACATGTAAACATAATTGAACTCCGAATGGTATTTAAACAACTACGAACCTATTTTTTAACAAAAAAAGAGAAAAAAATTGCGGATTTTTTTTCGCTGAAATTTTTTTTTTCACAAAATTTTTTTTTTTTTTTAAGTAATTTCCTTTTAATAAAGTTTTTTGCAATAATCTTTTTGAAATTGTGGAGGGTATCAATACATTCGCCAAGTTTAATTTTTTTTACTTGTTTTTTCAACCTCCTATTTGACGAGAATTCCTAGTAATTTAACAAGCTTTTTACCAATAATTTTGTAATTTTACAAGCTTTTTATACCCTCCACTTAGTGCTAGAGGTTATATATAAGTGAGGCATTCCACACCAAATGTCCAGTGAAAATAACTTGTGTACCGTAAATTTCGGGATAGGTTGTATGGAACTAAGAAAATTTTGTTTCTTGTTTTTCAAAATCTGGGCTTAGAAGGCGTAGTTAAATATTGGAAAAATGGTCAAATTTGTGCCGAGTTGTCTTGTTTAAATATTTATCAAATTAAAACGGAATGCACCACAATCTGAAAAATTTACATTTTTATATAGTTTTGTATGGGCTATCGACTAAATTTTGGTTTTTAGAATTTTTCAGAACGTGTTCTGAAATTTTCCATTTTTCAAAAAAGTCAATTTATCAAAAATACGGCCACTTTTTTTTTTAAGTTTAGATGTTTGCCTATCCACACAAAAAAATTCAGACATTTGATTTTTCGTTTTTTTTTTCGAGAAAATCGCATTTCAATTTTGAATTTCATAACCATTTAGTAATTTGCTTGTATGTATTTTCTTGGTTCAACATAGCGTATGAGTAACATATATGCAAATATTTAATACTCATTCGCCATGTTAAAACATGAAAATACAAACAAAAAAAATTGGTTTGAAATTTAATATTCAAATGCGATTTTCTCAAAAAAAAAAACGAATGTGGAATGCCTCATACATTGGTTATTTAAATGGTGGGGTTGGTATTGCAATCCAGCGAAATCGGTCCAGTTGTTCAAAAGATAAAAGCAAAATAGTGAATTTCGGCAAGGATTTTTCGGTAATTTATAAGATAAACTAGTAGAAAAGTTAAATTCGGCTTTGCCAAATGTATTGATGCCCTCCACAATGTAATAAACGATAATTTGGAAAAAAATACTTTTTTTGAAAAAAAAAAAAAATCCGCGGAAAAAAAAAATTTTCAAAAAAAAATTCCGCGAATTTTAGAGGTGTTCTTACATTTTAGTTCATAACTTTTGAACCACTGAACCCATTTCGCTCAAATGCATTACCAAACTACTTAGGGCAACAACAAATAAATTCGCTAAGTCTCAGTAATATATGTTTAATACTTTGGCCGTGATCACCATTTCCGCAGACGGACAGACAGACGGACATCGCTAGAATGTCTTAGTATCCATCACTGATCGATCAATAATATATGTACTTAGTGGGGTCTTAGACCGATATTCAATGAGTTACAAACGGAATGACAAACTTATATATACCCTCTATCACTAAGTGGAGGGTATAAAAAGTAAAGTGTAAAAAAATGTTAATAAAAAAGTCGTTTATTTTCACTCCCTGGTTTATTTTTTATTATCGTTTCCCGTTCTATTCCATTTTATTTCCAGTTGGTTTCATTACTTTCCGTGTAGCATTAGACTGGCATTTTTTTTTTTTTTGTATGGCAAAAAGTTTTTCTTCCGATTTTGAACGTAAGGGCAAAGTTTCATTCTCCTAGGCCGAAAACTTATGTGATAGTAGTACAAATTTGAGGTCGATCGAATCAAACAAAATAAAAAAAAAATATCTCGCGACATATTATTTTTATTAATTTTGGAATGCTGAATACGAATATCATAGCCATTTAAAATTGGTCAAAAAAATTTCCGAAAATGGCGGTTTTTTCATACGATTGAACTCGTTCAAGAAATTTTTTATAAAAATCTCAAAATTTTGTTTCCGTTGACTTTTTTATGGAGCTGGAGACAAACTTTCATTTAAACCAGTCATACGCATTTTTGTAATTCCTATTCCCGCGGGAATAGGCGCTGCTTATGCGCTGTCAACACACATACACTATAAAATTCTGTTGCTTGAGCAAATTTGTTGACTTTTCGCTTGCTACTACCCACACAAGCATAAATTTTATAGTATGTGTGTGCTAGACTGCCCAGAAAAAAAGCGAAGTTTTTATTTTCTTGGGGGATACCTGCAAATTTTGTTCCTTTTTGTGCAAAAAAATTTCGTTTTTTTTTTGGGATTTTTAAAATAATATCTAGAGGTCGCGATCTCGCGTTTTATAACGATTTATTTTTTTTGAGTTTTTTATTATTTTAAATTGTTAAATATGATTAATATGATAAAATATTAATAATTTCAGACAAAAAAAAATTAAATTAAAAATTAAATATCGCTCATTCCATGAGATGTCTCCCAGCATCTAATCAAATGTTCCTTAATTTATTTGAAATTTTGCACACATGAACACTATGAAGCTTTTAAAATAAATCAGTTGTTAGTTCCGAGAAAATCCGTGAATTCGCGAATATATTCGCGTTCGCGAATTCGTGGATTTTCGCGAAACTAAAAACGAATTTATTTTAATTGCTCCATAGTGTACCTATGTGCGAAATTTCAAATAAATTAAAGAACATTTGATTAGATGCTGGGAGACATCTCATGGAATGAGCGATATTTAATTTTTAATTTATTTTTTTTTGTCTGAAATTATTAATATTTTATCATATTAATCATATTTAACAATTTAAAATAATAAAAAACTCAAAAAAAAATAAATCGTTATAAAACGCGAGATCGCGACCTCTAGATATTATTTTAAAAATCCCAAAAAAAAACCGAAATTTTTTTGCACAAAAAGGAACAAAATTCGCAGGTATCCCCCAAGAAAATAACAACTTTGTTTTTTTCTGGGCAGTCTAGTGTGTGCGCATCGCTGATTTAAACTAACAAAGTTAAAGTTTTTGGTAAAAATTTTGCTAAAAAGCAAAACTTTGATCGAAGGTTGCTACGGGTTAAAATGATCGGAATCTGTCCATATTAGGTTTATGTGAAAGATTTTCACAATCTTTTTTTTTTTTAATTTTCAAAAATCCAAAATTTTGATCGCCGGGCGCCACGGGATATAAAAAGTACTAGTTTACCCGACTTTTACCAATTGTCCCTTTTTAATCCGAAAATTTTAAATTTCAAAATTCGTTCCTTTTTGAATGTTAATTCTGCTTAAGGATCCTACATGCGAAATTATAAAATTCTGGGGGTTTCGGTTCAATTATTTCAAAAAAAGTATTTTTTTTTCTTTTTACCTCATTTTTTGCTCCCTTAGAACCGAAATTTCCAAAAACAACTTTTTCGCTATGTTCGCTGGATAACGCTAGATTAAAAATTTTAAGTTTTTAAATTATTATAGGAACTCGTTGAAGAAAATTTAAATTTCGATCGAAAATTATTTGTTTTTTAAAAAAACAAGAAAAACTGTCAAATATTGGTTAAATAGGATTACGAGACTTTTTCTAGTAATTTGACAAGTTTTTTTTGAGTTTATGTACACAGAAAATAATATCGTATATTTTATTTTAATTAAATTTTTAATTGTTTTTTATTTAATATCAATTAAATTTTTAATTAATATAATTAATTGTTTAATTGAATTTTTAACTTTATTTTAATAAACATTTGAATTCTCTTTTAATTTGAAATTAATTAAATATTTAATTAATATAATTAATTGTTTAATTATATTTTTAGCTTTAATTATTTTTTTTTTGTTTTGTTTTCCGTGTGTGCGTGTATGTGGTTTTCTCTTCCATTATACGCACAAAGCCAATTACATAAGTATAAAAAGTTTGTTTAAAGCTTTTTTTGTTTCTCGTATATTTATTTGAATTCTCATTTTGTTTATAGTTTTATGTATATGAAAGGTTTATAATCAACTTTATAAAATTGTCTTAGTGACTTTGTCTTTACGACATAAATATATTTGGTAACGTTTGAAGAAACATTTTTTTTATACTATTTTATTTAAAAAATGCTTTTATAAATAATTTATTTTTTAAAAATTGTACTGTTTTTTATTATTTTTTTTTAATTTATAGAATTCAAATATTTAATTGTTTTTAAAAAAAAATTTTACTTTAATTTTTAATTTATATAATTAAAACTATATTTATTTTTTTAATTTTAATTAAATTTTTTAATTTATAGTATTAAGTTTTTAATTAAATAAATATCCATTTATTTTTAATTAATAACATACAAATATTTTTAATTTATATGCGCATTTAAGTGATTGGTACGGATTGAATTAATTTTTTAATTAAATCAACGAATTTTTTAATTAATTTTTTTTTATTTGTTCTGTATACATGAAAATTAAATTTCAATTTACGAAAAAATACACCTTAATTTTCGTTCGATTGAATGCCACCCTATTATTTATGCAAAATTTATTTTTAATCCATTTATTGTTAAAATGTTTCTTTTAAAAAATGATTAATCTAAATAAATTTTATTGTTAACGTCTTTATTTGAAAATAAAGGATTTTCTTTCCGTTAAAATTAATCATCATGTCTTTGTGGTAATTTTAATAAATTGTGTATTTTATTAAATTTAATAAATAACAGATCATCGCTTAAAATTTCTGAGTATTAAATAATTTTGTGTCATCGTCTTCATGTTCATTGTCATCTTTAACTTGTCATAATTAATGTATACATCATATTTTTGGTTTTTGTGGTTAATTGGCTGCTGAATGAACCTAGCTCTAGCTAGGCCTTAACTGAATTTCTTGTCTGGTTTTGTATGTTTTTTTGTTGTTTTTGCGGTTGAACCTAGCACAACATTTTTAATCTTGTCGTTGTTGGTTTTTTTTAACGTTAAATATTTTAACGCAACTTCCAAAATGAATGTTCATGGAATGTTCACTTCACTTCTCCAAAAAAAATAACTTGGAAATTATAGCTTTGTCATGCAAATATGTAAGTTGTTGCACGACTTTTTTTAAGTTGATTAGTATATGACAAGATTTTAATAAGCTTTAAGACTTGTGGGGGGTAGGAAAACTACACTTTTAGAAATTTGTGTGTAAAGGAGTTGCAAATTTTTGTTTCCCTAAACAGAAAGGATATCAGAGACTTTAAATAAAAAGATTAGAAAATAAAAAATATTTCCTTTTTTTTCGAGATTCAAAGCAAAATCTGAGATGTAGCTAAAAAATACTTCAGATTTGACATAGTATGCATGTTGGTTTTGTCGACTAGATCGCAAAATGCACCTTAAACTTGCCAGACACCCTCCCAAAATGGTCGATTTTTTCTGCTTTTGTTTGTTGTAGAATCTTTATATTTATAAACGTATTCTAAAATAAAGTTCAATTCTGATTACGATAAGCTTTATCGGATAACAATTGACAGAGTTGTGATAATTTTTCTAAAAAAGAAAATTAAGATTGTGCTGAAAATCGACGTACGGGTTACCCAGGCAAAAAATATAAATTCATCATAAAAGGTATTCTATAAAATTTTTAAAGGTTTTTGGCACGCTAAATCCGAATTTTTAATTTTTAACATATAATTACAAATCATATCTTTAATTAACCTAACCGAGACGGGTGACTATGACCATTGTTTCAATGTATCGAAGCAAAACAAGACCCCTGGTGGGAATCGAACCCACGACCCCCCAGACTCATAGGCTAGCATGCTACCAACTAGCCTACAGGGGCTCCTAAAAAATAGATATTATTGAAAAAATCAATACACTCTAAAAACTGTGCCATTTACTGTTTGTAGTTTATTTAAAAAGATTTACGTTTTGTTGTTTTTTAAAGAAAAATCATTTGTTTAATGTTCAGTTTTTTTAAATTACTATTTCTGTTCTTTGTTTCAAAAATAACATCATTAAAAATAAATACTTTCATTAGCATTCAATTTTTAAAGTCATTTATTTTTGTTCTGTAAGTAAATTTAAGTGATAACTCTATAATTTTTAATGATTTGTGTAACTTATTTTATTTTAAATTGTTTACATTTTTTAAAGATTAATCATTCGAATTTACCTACTTATGTGGGTTATTTTTTTGTAGAAAAAAAAAAATAATTTAATTAAAAAAATTATTTATATAAATAAAAAAACATGTTTGTAGCAAGTGACTTTGGCACGATGGGTAGAGTGTGTGGCCTGAATATAGTTGATTACGGGATCGATTCCCCAAAATTGTGATTAAAAGTTTTTTAAAAAATAATTCAATAGAAAAATTACAAAAATAACCTACGAAATCATTAATTTTTAATGTTTTCGTAAGTTGTATTTTTTCGAATTTGTTGGTAAAAAAATGGGTCTTGTGGCCTCCGAATGAATTCGCCAAATCTTTTGACGCCTATCTAACCAAACCTAACCTATCCATTAGGGCGTCCCGTCAAATTTAAATTTTCGAATTTCATGTCGTAATACCTGACAAACGATGGCCACGTTAGAGCTGATTGTGGGATAATTTATTGAACATTTTTGCACCTAGAAAAGTTTTACAGTAACTATTTACGGTTATTCAAAAAGTTTTTAGTTAAAGTTGTTTTAAACGTTTTATCGTTTGTTTTTCAATGAAAATAAAATATTGAACGATTTATACAGTTGTTAAAATAATAAACTACAAAAGTTAAGGAAAAATATTTTTATCAGTTAAATTATTTGTGACTGATTATACCGTAAAATTTTACAGAAGTACGGTTTTTGTAATTTGTTATTCAAAAAATTTTATTTTTACTTCACAAAATAAAAAATTGTAAACACCCGAGTAAAAATTTTTGTATGGAGCAATATATGTTCTTATATTATTCCAGATCTGTTGATAGATCCGAGATTTGAAAGATCAGCACTGATCCGAAAAATGGATCGCTAAGATTAGATCAGTTTTAACCGGACGGATACAATTTGATCCGAAAAGTGGGTTTATCTAATTAGATCAGTTTTAATCGGTGGGATACAATTTCATCCGAAAAATGGTTGGATCTTATTGGACCAAGACAAAAAAAAAAAGATTTTTTTAGCTAGATAAAAAAAGATAAAATTTCATACGAAAGAAAAAAAAAATATTACAAAAAACTTTAGATAAAATTTTATCCGAAAAAAAAAATCTATTTTTAGAACTATATATAATTTAATCCGAACAATAAAATCTATTTTTAGAACTGATAAAGTTTTATCCAAACAATTTTTTTCAATATTAAGATATAAATATATATAATTAAAATTTATTTAAAAAAAAAAAAAAACTTCGAGCGGCGGGGGAATCGAACAGCTACCAACTGTTTTGTAATCGCAATCTCTACCCTCTGACCCAGCGGACGTTGTTAATAAATGGCAACTTTAAAAGACTATGTTTTAAAAAAACTTAGAAAATTTTTGAAAATAGTTTATCATATATAATTATATCAAGTTTAACTTATATATAATTAAATCCAGTTTATCTTATCGGGTATATGATTGCATCAAATTATATTCGACTTGAATTTGAACAAAATTTTAAAAAAGACTTAGAAAATTTTTGCTAAAATTTGTGATTTTTTTTTTTTTTAGTTTATTTGCTGAGCTAATAGGGGGTTTAATACTGAGTTCAACAAAATGATTTTCATCTTCCAATGCTCTTAATTTTCCAAGTTATAAAGCTTTAAAGTAAAAACGGTTTTTGGCTTATGTGCTTCACATTTTTCATCGGATCCAAATTTTCTTTCTGCCGTTGTATATTTAATAAAAATACCTTTAAAATGGTATAAAACATGTATAAACTTTTTTACTCACCAACGGCCAAATAATGAGTTTTAAGTTTTTTTCGGAAGTTTTTTCAGACAAAAATAATTTTATCTGAAAATATTGCTAACATAAGTTCGAACCAAATACACTTTTAATTATTGGCAACAAATAAAGCTTTGATTTGAGCTTGATCTGAGGACTTTAGCTCTCTTAAAACCAGAGATATTGATGGTTAAACATTAAAGTTTTAAAATATTTTTTTCTTCGGATTAAATAATATATAATTATATCAAAATATAATTATTTTTGAAATATTTTTGTTAAAATTCAGGGATTTTATTTTTTTTTTTTAATTTGAAAAACGAAAACGCATTAAAAAATCATTTAGATTAAAAAAAAATTTTGAAAAAAATAATTTTTTTCTTGACTTAGTCGGGAATCGAACTCAGGGTCCTCAAGAATTATATATTATCATATATGATGCAATATAGAAAGTTATACATATTACTATATATAAATAATATTTATTTCTAAATATTATCATAAAAAATAAATTAATCAATATTTTTAAGTTTAGTAAAAAATTAAAGCTTCTAAAACATATTTTCTTTAAAAAAAAATTAAAAAAAACAACTTTTTTTCTTAGCTCAGCCGGGGATCGAACCCAGGGTCCCTAGGAACCATATATTAACTTATATGATGTAATATATAAAATTATATAACTATAAATAAATAATATTTATTTTTCGATTTTATCATAAAAATTTAATTATTCAATATTTTTAAGTTTAGAAAAAACAAAAAGCTTTAAAAACATATTTTCTTTTTTAAAAAATTAAAAAAAAAATAGTTTTTTCTGGGTTGAGCCGGGAATCGAACTCGGGGTCCCCAAGCATCATATATTATCTTATATGATCTTATATAAAGTTACACACAACTATTTAAGTTATATGCATTTTTTAAACATTTAACTTTTAAAATCCAATATGCATTTTTTTAAGTTTTAAAATACAATGGATTAAACAGATTTTTTTTCTATTTAAAAATTTATAGAATTTATATATATTTTTTTTGACTGATTTTAGGTGCTTTGAGAATCATATATAATTATACAAGCTCTCTTGTATACTTTAATAAAAATATATATGATGCAACATTAAAAAAAAATATTGAAATACTGTCATATAAAAGTATGCATAATTATATATAAAATATTGTGAAAGAAAAAAATATTTTTTACCTTATACAATTGTATAACATTTTATATGGCGTTACATGTGCCACCATTTAAAATTATATATAGAGTTTAAAAAAAAATTGTATTTATATGGTACCTTACAAAACTATATACGGTATCTCATAAGCCATTTATAATTATATCTTTGATAATATTAAAAAAATAAATGTTTGATGCCATGTATAGTTTTATATAACTGTATATAGAGTTATATGTGCGACCATATATAATTATATTTGAAAAATTTTTTTTTCGTTTTTTAAGATGGAACCATATATAGTTTTAAATGGTTTCTTGTAAGTCATATATAATTTTAAATGGTTTCTTGTAAGTCATATATAATTATATATATAATGATATTGGATTTTTTTTAAATATGCTCGTATACGTTATTTGATATTAAGTCACATATAAATATGTATGCAATCAGATTAAGTTATATGTGTCACATATGATTATGTCTCCCACATGTATTTATATATTAATATGGTTATCATTAGATGTAATTTTATATAACTCCATTTAAAAAATTTGGAAAAACTCAATGCGAGATATAATTATGTACTTTGTTTGATATGAAAACATATTATTTCATATGGCTATATATACATTAGACCACCCAAATTTGCAAAAGTATATTTTTGTTCACTCCACCGGCAGTTTCTGATAGATTGACCATAAAAAATAATATCTGTGTAAGAACTGGATCTCTCGGTTGCATACAGGCCAGTCGATTTGAACTTTTGACCCTAAAAGTTACCTAAAAGCACTACAAAGCTTTTAGGAGCCATAACTCTTAAAATATGCGTTTTTCCAAAAAATAATATATTAGTTTTATTTTGCAGAATAAGAAAGCAAACATTTTCTTCATACAAATTTTTAGCCTAAGTCTAAGACATCGTGGTGTTTTTGGCGGTTAAAATAAAAATTTACGTGAAGACTTCATTTAAAACGACCCTCGTTAAAATTTGGAAGGAGACTCAAATAGTCGGTATCCATTATTTTGTAGAGTAAGATATGTAGTTTTCATAAACCAATTACATTTGGAATTTATATGGGTAATTTCATTACAGAAGAGCCCAAAGCTGACTATGAAGTTTCGATTATCCAAATGCTGTATACAAATTTGTAAAATTACTTTATTTTAAAGGACCCTCGTTAAAATTTTAATGGATTACAATCGGTTTCCATGATTTTGAAGAGTTAAAAATGCAGATTTCAAACAAGTGTTGAAAAGTGCAGGCATTTTTAGCATTAATTGAAAACATGTTAGCGAAATATTATATGAAAAATACTTGGCATCTTATTACATTTGAACATGAAGAATATAAAAAGTTATTACAGTAGAAAATTTCAATGAATTTCATGATTCGGATTGTATTCAAGTGGTCTGCCACACTTTAGATGCCTGGGGAAGTTTTAATAACTTGTCTGATTTTCAACCGATTTTAGTTTTTAGTACGTTATTAGAGAGGCATTTTACTCCAAATCAAAATTCTTTAACCACGTGAATTCAAATTTAACTTAAATACCAAAAAAAATTATAAAACAGAAAAAAAAAATATTTTTTTTTGTAATCCGTTTTTTAAAATTCAAGGCCGATGCGGGACGCCTTACCCATGTCCAATAAACCTAAATTTTTATGAGACATATTTTTACCAACAAATGCATGTATCTAGGGTAAGTTATGGTTAATGTCTTCCAATTTAATTATTTTGGAGCACCATAGAAAATATACCAGAGACTAAAAAAAAAAAACTGAAATTTTCAAAATTTAAAAAAAAAATTGAACTAATTGTGCTCACATCTCGAATTATGGATTAAAAATTGTGTAATTTAAGTAGAATTTTTAGACTTCAAAAAAAAAACGAAGGTTTCGGACTTTTTCAAAAATTCGATTTTAATTTTATACGTTAAAAAATAAGTGATAATTAATTCGAATAATTTTTAAATATTTTTTTTTCTAAAACTACATTTAAATACCAACAAAACGTCGTCTAATTTATTGTAAGATATCTATATTTTTTAATGGTCAAAATTAATGGAAAATTTAAATTTTTTATTTTTTTTGAAAAAAAACACAATTTTAAAAAATTGATTACTCAACACCAACTTGGTACAAAAGTCTGAAAATTTGAGTGAAAGTTGCATTTAATACGTACTAAAATATATAAAAAAAATTAATCGAAGGAGGTCGGGTCTAAAAGTGAGTGATTTGGCCTGGAATTCCCCAAATATTTCCCAAAAAGTACACATCCAACTCTTCAAAATCATTGAAACTGATTGTATCCACTAAAATTTTAACGAGGGTCGTTTAAAATAAAGTAATTTCACAAATTTGTATACAGCATTTCAAAAATCTAAACTTCAAAGTCAGCTTTGGCCTCTTCTGTAATGAAATTACCCATATAAACTCCAAATTTAATTGGTTTATGAAAACTACATATCTTACTCTACAAAATAATGGATACCGACTATTTGAGTCTCCGTCCAAATTTTAACGAGGGTCGTTTTAAATGAAGTCTTCACATAAATTTTTATTTCAACCGCCAAAAACACCACGATGTCTTAGACTTAGGCTAAAAATTTGTATGAAGGAAATGTTTGCTTTCTTATTCTGCAAATTAAAACTTATGTAGTATTTTTTGGAAAAACACATATTTTAAGAGTTATGACACTTAAAAGCTTTGTAGTGCTACTAGGTCACTTTTGGGGTCAAAAGTTCAAATCGACTGGCCTGCATGCAACCGAGAGATGCAGTTCTTGCACAGATATTATTTTTTATGGCCAATCTATCAGAAACTGCCGGTGGAGCGAACAAAAAAATACTTTTGCAAATCCCATACATTTTTTGGGTGGTCTAATATACATACATCAAATAATGTAAAATTATATGTATTCATTTTTACTCGGGCAGTTAAAATAGCTGAAATATCGTTTGTTTTTACGGAATGTCTTGTCATTTATTAACGTTTAAAAATAACTGAAAAAGTATGTTGTTTCAACTGAAATATAAGTAGTCCGTTTTTTAAAGGGAAAAACGATTGTTTTAAACGCTTTTTCAGTTGAATTTACTTACAAAATATTTTGAGTGTTGGACAAGACAACGTCTGTAGGGTCCGATAGTATAACAGAATTTCCTATGCACTTCCAAAAAATTTGCTCAAGTGTATTTCTTTGCGACCAAAAAATTTATAGAAAACATAATTTGTCATGATGTTTTTATGATTTTTAAATATACATACAACACACATATGCAGATATTGGTAAGTATCTATTATTTACACATTTTTAACATCCCGAGTAAAAAGGAATTTATATAAATGTATATTATTTTATATGTTTTCATAAAACCATATACAACTATATGAGTCAAAGTATAAAATTATATCTCACTTTGAAATTTTCCAATTTTTTTAAATGATGTCATATAAAATCATATCTAATTATATTGTTCATAATATATTAATATAAATGGTAGATGTAATCATACGTTGCACATAAAACTTAATCCGATTTCATACATTATTATACGTGATTTTTTATCTAATTATGTATAGGACTTTACTAAACAAAAAATCCAGTATCAATTTATGTATAATTATATATGACTAATATAATACCATTTAAAATTATATATGGTTCCATACTAAAAAAATTTCCAACAAAAATAATAGATATAATTATATGTGTCTTAAACGATAACATATCTGTGTTTGTATGGTACTATATATACGCAAATTTCGTCTAAACTCAATATATATTTATAAATGGTCGCATATGTAATGGAATATATATTTTGATATAATCATGTATAAAAAAAATATTTTTTTGACCAAACAACTAGCCATATATAATTATATATGCCAGTATTTCAAAATTTATTTTTGTGTGTTAACATATATGGTTATACAAAACTTTTTATTGTATCATATAAGATTACATATGATTTTTGGAAACCCGAGTTCGATTCCCGGCCCAGTCGAGAAAAAAAAGTTTTTTTTTTTTATTTTTTTTAAATAGAAAACACTTTTTTATTGCGTTTAATTTTTTTAGAACTAAAAAATTTTAATTTTTGGAATTTTTGCAATCATTTTAAAAAAATTATTTTTCTTTTATACAGTTATATATAACTATATTTGATTTATCATAAAATTATCTATAATTTTTGGGAACCCGAGTTCGATTCCAGAAAAAAAATATTTTTTTTTAATTTTTTTTAAATAGAAAACACTTTTTTATTGCACTTATTTTTTTTAGAACTAAAAATTTTTCTTTTTTTGAATTTTTGCAATCATTTTTAAAAAATTATATTGCTGTTATATAGTTATATATAACTATATTTAATTTATTATAAAATTATCTATCATTTTTGGGAACCCGAGTTCGATTCCAGAAAAAAATATATTTTTTTAATTTTTTTTTAAATGAAAAACACTTTTTTATTGCATTTGTTTTTTTAGAACATAAAAAATTTTACTTTTTGAATTTTTGCAATCATTTTTAAAAAATTATATTGCATTTATATAGTTAATAATAGCTATATTTGGTTTAAATTATCAAATTATCAATGATTTTTGGAACCCGATCTCAAATCTAATTCTGATTTCGTGATTCCATGAAAAATTTCAAATTTATAAGCCAAAGTCTTATTTCACTTTGGAAGCCTATGACTTGGAAATAAGGCATACCGCTACATTAAAATTATTGTTTAAGGTTACCATGGAAGCCCCTAATAGCGCTGTACGTCATTCCAATTTTTTTTTTTTTGCAAATTTTATCAAAAATTTTCTAAGTCTTTTTGAAAATTGTGTACAAGTGAATAACATATTTAATTGGATATTATCATATATTACTATATGTTAGATCAATTTGATATAATTAGATACGATCAATTTATTTAAAACCAAGTCTTTTAAAGTTGTTATTTGCTAACAACGTCCGCTGGTCTAGAGGGTAGAGATTGCGATTACAAAACGGAAGACTTGTGGTTCTAATCCCCGTCCGTTCGAAGTTTTTTTTTTTTTTATGTATTTTCAGTTTGGCATTATTATATCTAAAAATAAATCTAAAAACAGAAACATTTTTTGGATAAAAATGTATCCAATAATTTTTTTATAAAATCAAGATATCAGATATTATAAGATAACTTTGGCGCGGCCAAATTTCGGATGAAATTACATTATATAATATCCAATTTAATATAAAATCATGATATTGGATATTTTAAGATAACTTTGGCGCGGCCAATTTCCGGATGAAATTACATCATATTATATCATATTTAATACAAAATCATGATAATAGATAATTTGGGATAACTTTGGCGCGGCCAATTTCCGGATGAAATCACATACAATCAAATATTAAACTGTAACTTCATATATTATAAGATGGTATGAGATAACTTTGGCGCGGCCAATTTTCGGATGAAATTTAGCAAAATCAGATCCAATAAATTATATATAATTTTATATGATAACATGTTTTACCATACAATTTTTTTTTACTCGGGATAAACATTTCATTAGCTTAATTAAATTTTTAAAAATCTCAATTTGTTAGATTTTATCTTAAGTAAACCGGTAAATAGGGAAATATACTTATATCTGTCCAATCACATAATTTGAATAATCGTTTGAATTTTAAATATTCAAATGTTTAAGTAATTTAAACTGAACATGGTTAAAGTTGTGTTAACTGATGATAGTGGAAACATGGTCTACCAAGAAATAGAATTTTTTTAAAAAATTTAGAATCTATGTTTACTTAATAGCTTGTTAATAGGAAGTATTTACTATTTATATGTACATAATTTAACAAATTATGTATTTGTTTAAATTTGTTATATTTTTAATTAGAAATATTTAAATTTTGAACACCAACAATGGAAAATTATTAAATTAATCCACTAAGGGCTTTAAATGAAACTGAGAAGATTTAAAGACAGACAATTTTAAAACTTGAAATGGAGTTTTAAATAAGAACGAGTCCCACAAAAAACTTAATGTTGTTATAATATTTGAAAAAATATAAGAAAGAAGAGTTGTAGTATACGCCATTTAAAGATGTTATTCGAAAAAGATTGATTGTAATTCGAAGATTCTATTTGTCCCAGCAAAAACTTCCGTCACCAAGTAATTAACTTTAAGGTTTATAACGAAAATTAATAACTAGTTACGTCCCAATTTCATTGTTAATTACTTTAACAAGGCGATGTCATTGGAGGCAAGGCCTTCTTTGTTCGCTTACGAAAATGCTAAAAAATAATAGCCCATTCCTACCTCGCTTACAAAAAGTTGAAAAGGTGACTGCATTGTTTGTTTAGTTGCTCTTATTAAATGAGAGAAAATAAATTAAGAGTAAAATTGTTTTTTTATATATTTTTATGAAACTAACTGGTTTTTAAAATTCAGATTGCAAATCATTTACGATGTAAGTTAAAAGTAAGGCCTTTTTTTTGGGGTATAAAGTAACGCAGCGAGTAATTAGTACTCATTACCAGGTAATCCAATTGGGAATGGGTACTCATTACCTAGTTTTTGCTGGGGTTATTCGAAAATAATCAATTGTAATTATAAAAATATTAATTGTAAGTCGAGAGAGAACAATTGTAATTCGGCAAAGATCAGTGGTTATTTGAAAAAGATCATTGTAATTCGAAAAAGATTAATTATAAAAATTTAAATTTTTAAGTGTTAGTAAATTTTTTAATTAAAAAAAATTTAACAATTTTCACATTAAAATATTATTATTTTGAGTAAAAACTTTTTTAGGCGTTTTTGTAAGAAACATTTAATATTTTTTTTGAGTGTAAATTTTTTTTCGAGTGTATTTTTTTTTAGTGTAAAAATATTTTTGGGTGACAAAAATATTTTGTGGCGTACCAATAGTTTTAAAACTCCATTTTTAAAGCTTTTTCAACACGTGAATTCAAGGTGAAATTAATCTGAATTCACGGTATTGCTAATAACTTTTGAGCCTCTTGACCGATTCTGGTGAAATTCAACAGTATACGCTAAGCCTAAGAAGCCTCATTGCAATACCAAACTGACCAGGTATGACTAACATATGTGCCAAACTTCAGCAGCCTCTGTAAAGTCTTTCAAAAGTTAGCGTGTTTTCAACGGACTTACAGACAGACAGACGGACGGACATCACTAGATCGACTTAAAATCAATCGAGGATCAATAATATACATACTTTATGGGGTCATAGACCAATATTTCGATATCTTACAAACGGAATAACAAATTTAAATATACCCTCTATCACTAGAGTGGAGGGTATAAAAATATGCAATTTGGTTTAAAATTTTGATTTCTTTTGCAAATATTTCTGGATACACTGAAAAACAAATTTACCATTTTTAAGGCATGTTATATATATAT
The DNA here is from genome assembly GCA_963921195.1 of Pegoplata infirma. NCBI lineage: Eukaryota > Metazoa > Arthropoda > Insecta > Diptera > Anthomyiidae > Pegoplata > Pegoplata infirma. The sequence goes on along the minus strand of OY992539.1, from coordinate 19,705,457 downwards.
ATATTCCCGTTGTTCCATTTAGGGGCATAGGGCCTCAACAAAGGTCTTCCATCTGGGTTTGTCGCTAGTGATGTTTTTTATTTCACTCCAGGATACACCAGCCTCCGCAGCTTCCAACTCTACTAATTTGCGCCAAGTCTTTGCTGGGCGTCCCCTCCTTCGGCTTCCTTGAGGATTCCACTCTATACCTTGTCTTGCAATATCGTCTGGGGATTTTCGTAGGGTGTGTCCCAACCATGACCATTTGCGACGCTTTATTTCCGTATGTATCGGAACCTGTCGCGTCCTTATCCATAGATCATTATTTGTAATGGTGTTAGGCCACACAGAAAAAAATATGGAGGAAACAAATTCGAGTAATCACTTGTTTAAATTTAAAAACAAAAATTGAGTAATTTTTTAATTGACGCAATTAAAAATTTACTTAAAAATTTTAAAAACTATTTAAGTAAATAATTTAATAAAAATTTAATAGTTTTTTTAACTCTCATAGTTTTTTGAATTCTCGTTTAGTTTATAGTTTTTTGTGTATGTATATGAAAGTTTGTAATCGTCTTTATAAAATTTTCCTATGTTTTCGAGACATAAATATGTTTGGTAAAGTTTGAAAAAACAAGTTTTTTGTTTTATTTTTGTTAAAAAATTTAAAACTTTTTAAACTTTAAAAAAAATAAATAGATAAATTTTGAGTAAATTTTTAATTGTGTCAATTAAAAATTTACTCAAATTTTTTTTCAAATATTTAATAAATTTTTATTAAAAATTTACTCAATACTATTAAATCGTTTACTGGTGCAAAATTGAGTAATTTTTTACTCAATAGTATTAAAAATTTACTCAAATATTTATTTTATTTTTTTCTGTGCAGAATACTCGAAGAATTCTACGAAGACAACGATTCACAAATGCTTGCATTGTTTGCAATTCGCGGTTGGATGGATTCCATGTTTCACATGCGTATAGGAGGACAGGTTTTACGTTCGCATTGAAAATTTTTATTTTAGTGTCTCTGGATATGGATGTAGATTGCCAAACCGTAGAGAGAACACCAAAGGCAGATTTTTTTAAGGCATGTTGCACTTCCCAGCAAAATTTTCGGTTGCAAAGAACCGATTGTGGAACAACTTATACTTCCCTAGAACCTGTTCTAATTCTTGTGCAACACCGATTCTTTTAACAAATGGATTGTTCCAAAAGCAACAGGTGTTTGTAAGCAAAATTGGAACACATTTTTGTTCTTCGGAACCGGTTCTAGAAGTAAAATTTAGAACAGAAATGAGAATTAAAGAAATATTTTGAATTGCATTAATTTATTAAAAAAAGATAAAGATAATCCTATATGACATCGTATATTAATTTTTTTTAACACACATACATCCTTTTTCGCCTCCAAAATTGCATTTTTGGCCTTGCAATAAAGATACATCAGAACATGAATTTTCTGCAAACAAAAATGAAAAACATTAATTTATTAGTATTTGTCCCGACCCAGACAATCAAAATTTAATTTACTTACCTTCGTATCAACAATTTTCGTGATTATATCCTGATATTTTCATAGAATTTCGTGTTTTTTCTTGGTGAACACAAAAAAAAATTATATTTATTTTTTAATTTTTTTGACATATAATTTTTTTTTAATTCCTGAGAACCAAAATGTTATGAAATTTAGATTGCATAGAACAAGCTTCACAATAATATTCACATAACTTATTCTGAATAAATAAAGTGTAATAGTGTTTGATTACCGAAGAACCTGTTCTAGAACAAGTGTTATCGGAATCGGTTCTGAAAAATTTTCCTGGGTTAATTTAATATAAGTTTAATTGTTTTTATCTAAAGGAAAAATATTTTTTTAAAATAAGTAAAAATTTCCTTAAACTTCTGTGGACCCTATGGAGTCCTAATGTGAGGACCCTACCAGGCCCCAATATATGGGGTCCGCCCATGAGTATGTGCGTACACTATTATATGGTCACTATTGAATTTGATCCAAAATTTTGGTCAGAATCGCTTTATCCTGCTTAGTTTTCGGGATATGGGAATGGGGTCTTGAGAAATTTGATCATGAAATAACTTGAAAACTACAACTCGTAAGGCTTTCGAGTCTTCGGCGGTCATATTTTACGAGTTAAGGACTACAAAAATGCCTTTTAAATTTTTTTTTTCGTATCTGCAGTATTTGCAGAGTTATAGGCATTTGAAAATTGCACGAAAATCGAAATTTTGATTTAAAGTTTGGGTCGCATACGGTCTCCAGATGCGTTTTGGAATTTAAGAATAGTACTTATTTGATTTAAGGTCTTGAAAATGTGTATACTATTTATACCCTACACCACACTGTGTTTGTAACTACCCGAAATATTGATCCTAGACCAACCTTTAAGTGTACCGATCGACTCAGAATCACTTTTTGAGTCGATTTAGCGATGTCCGTACGTCCGTCCGACCGTCCTTCTGTCTGTCCATGTCAATGGTGTAAACACGATACAAGCCAAGGATGAAGCCCATTGAAATTTGAAAAACGGCCCATAAATAGTCCTAGCCCCCATTCAAAGGCCCTTTTTAGTTTTGGCTCAAATGACTTCATCAACCGTGTTATAATAGGTATCTTTTCGAAATTTGGCAGGTAAACGTGTTTTGTTTTCACAAATCACCATTCCTCATTTTATATGAATCGGACCAGTTCTTCTTGTAGCCCCAATACAAACCACCTTCCTGATTTTCACAAAAATTTCATGGAAGTAGAATATATTTATGTACAATTTTGTTTGTGTATGTTAAACGCGTACTTAAAGAACCTTATCAAATCTAATTATCATCGGACCAGTTGTGGACTTAGACCCCATGTGAAAAATTTCGCCCGATATTCAGTTAAAGCGGTTTATTGTCAACAAATAGACGCCTATTTCACTCAAATTAAATTTGTGAGTGTTTTTAACACTTATTAAAGATTAGACAAAATATATATCTAATCGGTCCATGGGACCAATTTTCCGGGACCTATTTTCCGGGAAACTCTGGTGTAGGGTATTATATGGTCGGTCTTGACCGACTATAATTATCTTACTTGTTTAATGTAAGTTATGTACTTATTTATTTTTTTATACCCTCCACTTAGTGATAGAGGGTATATATAAGTTTGTCATTCCGTCGAAATATCGGTCTAGGACCCCATAAAGTATATATATTCTTGATCAGTGATCGTTTTTAAGATATTCTAGTGATGTCCGTCTGTCCGTATGTTCGTCTGTCCGTCTGTCTGTGGAAATGGTGATCACGACCAAAATATTACACGGAGATGACTGAAACTTAACATATTTATTGAAAGTTCTCCTGAGCAGTTTGGTATTGCATTTGAGCGATATCGGTTCAGCGGTTCAAAAGTTATGATCAAAAATGTAAGGACACCGCAAAAATGTTGGTACATTCAACATAACCTAAAAATACAAAATGCTTTAATTCGGCTGCTGGTTGACATATGTGAACATAATTGAACACCGAAAGGTACTTAAATAAGTACGAACACATTTTTTGACAAAAAAAGAAAAAAAATCGCGGATTTTTTTTTTCCAAAATTTTTTTTCGCGGAAATTTTTTTTAAAATTTTTTTTTTTAAAGTTTTTTGCAATAATCTTTTTGATATTGTGGAGGGTATCAACACATTCGGCACGGCCGAATTTAACTTTTTTACTTGTTTTTGCATACACAGAAAAAAATATGGAGGAAACAAATTTGAGTAATCACTTGTTTAATTTTTTAAAAAAAATTTGAGTAATTTTTTAATTGACGCAATTAAAAATTTACTCAAAAATTGAAAATAAAATTTGAGTAAATAATTTAATACAAATTTAATATTTTTTTTTATTTATTTTTTTTCTCTTGGTGTTTTGAATTCTCATTTAGTTTATTGTTTTTTGTATATGTATATGAAAGTTTGAAATCATCTTTATAAAATTTTACTTTGTCTTGAAGACATAAGTATATTTGGTAAAGTTTGTAAAAGCAATTTTTTTGGAAAAAAAAAAATAGAAACTTTTTAAACTTTTTAAAAAAATAATTTGATACATTTTGAGTAAATTTTTACTTGACACAATTAAAAAGTTACTTAAAAATATTAAAAAATTTTAAGTAAAGATTTAATTGTGTGAATTAATAATTTACTCAAATTTTTTATTAAGCATTTAATAATTTTTTATTAAAAGTTTACTCAATACTATTAAATCGTTTACTGGTGGAAAATTGAGTAATTTTTTACTCAATAGTATTAAAAATTTACTCAAATTTTTTTTTTATTTTTTTCTGTGTACAATTTAATTTTTTTTTCTTTTAAGTAAAACCAAAATTTTTAATAAACCCTTTTTTTCTTTATATAATTTATATAATTGATGTCTTTATATAATTTTATATGAATATATATAATCTTTTTTACTCGGGTATATAAAATTTGATCAATGTTTCATATATTTTGATAAATTTTTTATATAATTTTATGCGAAATTTGGACCCCTTTTTTTATATAATAATAGCAAAATTATATAATTAGATATAATTATATAAAAATATATAAAATTGTATAAAACTGTATAAAACTATATAAAGTTACATAAAATTATATATAATTAAAACAACATTTTATGACTTATATAAAACTTGATATAGTTTTATGTAAATTTATATAGTTCTATACAGTTTTATACAATTTTATATATTTTTATATAATTATATATAGTTTTGCTATTATTATATAAAAATAGGGGCCCGAGGAAAAATAAACATATATAACAATATATAACCTGATGCAAACATAATAAATCATATATGATTATACATCGCGTGAGATATTTTCTAAATTTGTTATATGCAGTCATATGTAGTTATATATAATTTAATCATGATTCGGATTAAAAGGTGTCAGGTAGATATAATTATATAAAGTTATATGAGGGTCAATTAGGGTTGCCATTCGTACTGTTTTAAACAGTACATGTACTGTTTTTTATAAAAAGTACTGTTTTATGCACAGCGCCTAAAACAGTACGCAAAAGTACTGTTTTTTAAAGCGTGTACTGTTTTTGTACTGTTTTTTTATACTCATCACCAAAATGTAACATTTTTCGAAAAATGTTTCATATTTGAAAAAATTTTAATTCAATTTTTAAAAAGGAGCTAAATGCAATTTAATTTTATACCACACTCAAAAAGAAAAATTATTTAAAAAGTGGAAAACTTAATTAAATTCAATAATGATTTAGCTCCATTGCCATGTTTTCCTTCTTTTTATCAAAATTTTTCTGAAAAATAAGAAAAAGAAAAAACTAGAATATGAGAAAAAATTTATTTTATTGAGTACATCTCATTTAAAGTTCCGATTGCGGACAGACCCCATTAGGTTCGGAACCCATGGGTCCAGACCACCTTAGGCACAGTCCCATTGGGTCTATTAAGGATAGTCATAGATTTTGATTCAACATCTTTGCCCTTTTCGCTCTACCTTGCTTAGTTTTTAGGATACGGGAATTTAAGGGCCCAAAAGGGTCTTTAGAATCTTAACGGGATAACTAAAAAACTATTACTCTGAGGGATTAAGACGGTCGTGTAAAGAACTACAAAAATGTATTTGGCATTTTTTTTGTTTCGGCAATATTTTCTGAGAAATGAGGAACGCCCAAATTTTTAGATTCAAATTGAGGAGTTCGTACATTGAAAGAGGAACGGAGATTCTTTAGAGATTTTTAGAATCGAAAATGAACACTTTTTTGCTCTTTCTGGCTTAGTTTTTGAAATTTTTTTAACATTTTTTGAAAAAAAAAAAAATTCCTTAAATTGCATAAAATTTGCTAAACCGGAAACTTTATCAATTCTAAGAAGATAAATATGATGAACTAATTGGTTGCAAATTATGTCAAAGAAATTTAAAATTTTTTATTAAATTTTACTACATTGTGAAAAAAACATTTTCTCAAAATTTAGTTAGGCCTTTGTTTGAGTGCAATAATACCGTTTTCGCGTTTGCTTTTTAAAGTCGTGTTTTAATTAAAACACTGTTTTATGGATTTTTTCATATGTTTTTGATAGGAAGATCGGTATTTTAGTTAAGCGAAAGCATAGACTACAAAAGCCTTTTAAGTAAGATATCGCGGCAACTAAGACAAATGCTCCAAAAAGTCAATCGCAATTTTTTTCAACACTGATAAAAAATAGAATAAATTTGAGACGGTTTACCTAAAATGTTCCACCGTTCCGTTAACAACCTTTTATGCTCGTTTTGGCTGAGATCTGTTTGAAATCAGAGTAAAAGGGCTAAGTTTTTGTAGTTTGATATAAAATAAGACTTTTAAAAAAGTACTGTTTTTATTTGCAATGTACTGTTTTTTGAAACCAAATGTACTGTTATTCCATATTTCAAATCTGGTAACCCTAGGGTCAATACAAAATTTGGTTTTATGTATAATTTAACATAAAAATATATATAGCTTATTCTGTTCCATATAAAACTATATATGTTTCCAATTAACCAAAAATTTTCTAAGTTTTTTAGGCAAAGTATAAGAAACTTTTTAAAATGTTCCTAAACATTTCCTTGTTAGGGTTATGTACACAGAAAAAAATAAAAAAAAAATTTGAGTAAATTTTTAATACTATTGAGTAAAAAATTACTCAATTTTCCACCAGTAAACGATTTAATAGTATTGAGTAAACTTTTAATAAAAAATTATTAAATGCTTAATAAAAAATTTGAGTAAATTATTAATTCACACAATTAAATCTTTACTTAAAATTTTTTAATATTTTTAAGTAACTTTTTAATTGTGTCAAGTAAAAATTTACTCAAAATGTATCAAATTATTTTTTTAAAAAGTTTAAAAAGTTTCTAATTTTTTTTCCAAAAAAATTGCTTTTACAAACTTTACCAAATATACTTATGTCTTCAAGACAAAGTAAAATTTTATAAAGATGATTTCAAACTTTCATATACATATACAAAAAACAATAAACTAAATGAGAATTCAAAACACCAAGAGAAAAAAAATAAATAAAAAAAAAATATTAAATTTGTATTAAATTATTTACTCAAATTTTATTTTCAATTTTTGAGTAAATTTTTAATTGCGTCAATTAAAAAATTACTCAAATTTTTTTTAAAAAATTAAACAAGTGATTACTCAAATTTGTTTCCTCCATATTTTTTTCTGTGTATATCACCTATCTGGTTCGAAGCGTACCCAAACATTTTTTTGTTTTAGAAAATTATATGTTTGGTGAATGTATCGTTGACCTGTGGTGTATTTCAACCCAAACCAAAAAACACCAGGATTTTATATGTTTTTATGCAATTAGATCTAATTAGATCCACAAATATATGGCAATGTCTGGTCAAAACTCGGATGAAATCATATCATATTTTATACAAGTAGATCTTTTTTAATGCAAAAACATCCACCATTATTCGGATCAAATTGCGTATAAATATATATTGTGTTACATATCATTATATATTGCATCGTATAAAAATTTTTACTCGGGGGTCCAAATTTCGCATAAAATTATATAAAAAATTTATCAAAATATATGAAACATTGATCAAATTTTATATAGTTTTATCGACTCATTTTTCGCATCAAATTCTATATAATTCTATTTAATCATATATGATGTTTATAATTTATATACAACTATTAATATTATAAATCTGATTGTTGGTTTGTCTGTCTGTCTTTCTGTCTGTCTGTCTGTCTGTCTGTCTGTCTGTCTGTCTGTCTGTCTGTCTGTCTGTCTGTCTGTCTGTCTGTCTGTCTGTCTGTCTGTCTGTCTGTCTGTCTGTCTGTCTGTCTGTCTGTCTGTCTGTCTGTCTGTCTGTCTGTCTGTCTGTCTGTCTGTCTGTCTGTCTGTCTGTCTGTCTGTCTGTCTGTCTGTCTGTCTGTCTGTCTGTCTGTCTGTCTGTCTGTCTGTCTGTCTGTCTGTCTGTCTGTCTGTCTGTCTGTCTGTCTGTCTGTCTGTCTGTCTGTCTGTCTGTCTGTCTGTCTGTCTGTCTGTCTGTCTGTCTGTCTGTCTGTCTGTCTGTCTGTCTGTCTGTCTGTCTGTCTGTCTGTCTGTCTGTCTGTCTGTCTGTCTGTCTGTCTGTCTGTCTGTCTGTCTGTCTGTCTGTCTGTCTGTCTGTCTGTCTGTCTGTCTGTCTGTCTGTCTGTCTGTCTGTCTGTCTGTCTGTCTGTCTGTCTGTCTGTATGTCTGTCTGTCTGTCTGTCTGTCTGTCTGTCTGTCTGTCTGTCTGTCTGTCTGTCTGTCTGTCTGTCTGTCTGTCTGTCTGTCTGTCTGTCTGTCTGTCTGTCTGTCTGTCTGTCTGTCTGTCTGTCTGTCTGTCTGTCTGTCTGTCTGTCTGTCTGTCTGTCTGTCTGTCTGTCTGTCTGTCTGTCTGTCTGTCTGTCTGTCTGTCTGTCTGTCTGTCTGTCTGTCTGTCTGTCTGTCTGTCTGTCTGTCTGTCTGTCTGTCTGTCTGTCTGTCTGTCTGTCTGTCTGTCTGTCTGTCTGTCTGTCTGTCTGTCTGTCTGTCTGTCTGTCTGTCTGTCTGTCTGTCTGTCTGTCTGTCTGTCTGTCTGTCTGTCTGTCTGTCTGTCTGTCTGTCTGTCTGTCTGTCTGTCTGTCTGTCTGTCTGTCTGTCTGTCTGTCTGTCTGTCTGTCTGTCTGTCTGTCTGTCTGTCTGTCTGTCTGTCTGTCTGTCTGTCTGTCTGTCTGTCTGTCTGTCTGTCTGTCTGTCTGTCTGTCTGTCTGTCTGTCTGTCTGTCTGTCTGTCTGTCTGTCTGTCTGTCTGTCTGTCTGTCTGTCTGTCTGTCTGTCTGTCTGTCTGTCTGTCTGTCTGTCTGTCTGTCTGTCTGTCTGTCTGTCTGTCTGTCTGTCTGTCTGTCTGTCTGTCTGTCTGTCTGTCTGTCTGTCTGTCTGTCTGTCTGTCTGTCTGTCTGTCTGTCTGTCTGTCTGTCTGTCTGTCTGTCTGTCTGTCTGTCTGTCTGTCTGTCTGTCTGTCTGTCTGTCTGTCTGTCTGTCTGTCTGTCTGTCTGTCTGTCTGTCTGTCTGTCTGTCTGTCTGTCTGTCTGTCTGTCTGTCTGTCTGTCTGTCTGTCTGTCTGTCTGTCTGTCTGTCTGTCTGTCTGTCTGTCTGTCTGTCTGTCTGTCTGTCTGTCTGTCTGTCTGTCTGTCTGTCTGTCTGTCTGTCTGTCTGTCTGTCTGTCTGTCTGTCTGTCTGTCTGTCTGTCTGTCTGTCTGTCTGTCTGTCTGTCTGTCTGTCTGTCTGTCTGTCTGTCTGTCTGTCTGTCTGTCTGTCTGTCTGTCTGTCTGTCTGTCTGTCTGTCTGTCTGTCTGTCTGTCTGTCTGTCTGTCTGTCTGTCTGTCTGTCTGTCTGTCTGTCTGTCTGTCTGTCTGTCTGTCTGTCTGTCTGTCTGTCTGTCTGTCTGTCTGTCTGTCTGTCTGTCTGTCTGTCTGTCTGTCTGTCTGTCTGTCTGTCTGTCTGTCTGTCTGTCTGTCTGTCTGTCTGTCTGTCTGTCTGTCTGTCTGTCTGTCTGTCTGTCTGTCTGTCTGTCTGTCTGTCTGTCTGTCTGTCTGTCTGTCTGTCTGTCTGTCTGTCTGTCTGTCTGTCTGTCTGTCTGTCTGTCTGTCTGTCTGTCTGTCTGTCTGTCTGTCTGTCTGTCTGTCTGTCTGTCTGTCTGTCTGTCTGTCTGTCTGTCTGTCTGTCTGTCTGTCTGTCTGTCTGTCTGTCTGTCTGTCTGT